>JAGXJF010000673.1:0-44680 GCA_019208055.1 Stipa capillata
AGGAGGCTAACAAAAGTTACTTCTTTTAGCTTAGATTAACAGATTACGACTTGAGCAGAAGCAAGTGTTAACAGGCTGTGTGACAGGCAATAGACATAGGTATGATATGATATGAAAAATAGCATGCAGCTATCACACAGGTGTCTGACACAAGTAAGATCAAAACCTAGCACAGATGAAGATAGCTATTGCCTGTGTCACAGGTAGCTATGACAGGTAACAGATAAGATCTCTAGCAACTGAGACACAGCTAAGCTAAGCAGGTATAAAGGTGATCTATCACAGATAAACAAAGATAGCAAGAATCACACGAGTATACAACGACATATAGCACTGTAAGAAGTAAACAGGTAAAGCACTCAGAGATAAGGAGGTTTTTCACCGAAGTTCCCTACTCTTTTCAGAGAAGGTACATCTCCATTGGAGAGGCTACTCCGAAGAGATTGCCAGCACTAAAACGTGCTTGTTCTCCAAGTACCTAACGTTCAGGCCTCTTCCTTAGCTTGTGGAAGTCCTTTTGCTTGCAGCAGGTAGACTTCAATCACCTTCACAAACTTACTGGTCCAGCCCACACAAGCTTGGGTGGTACCAGCAACTCCTACACCCGTGTAGGAGCAGGACACTCCAAGATTAACAGATGAACCAGTAGCAATCTCTTGAAGGAACCTTTGCTCTTTGCTCAAATCTCACACACTCACTCGAACTATCACTTATGCTTTTGGCTTTTGTTCGGTGGTTGGAGACTTTGCAACGGTCGTATGTGATTCACAGGTTTTAGCAAGGTTGAGAACGAAGTCCTCCCCTGGTCCCCTATATATAGGGTTCACAGGCACCCGACCGTTACACTGTTGCCACGTAGGATTAGTGAGCCACTGGTGTCAGCCACCGGTGACACAGCCAACCACTCCTCCCAACTATAACCGGCTCGGGCAGACCGACACCTGTGTCACCGGCGGCACGCACGGGTGAACCCTTAACTGACGCAGCCTAGCTACTCAGCCCGGTCTTGGCACATGACATGCCCTCAAACATACAACACTCTCTGAAACCTATAAGGAGAGAACCTCGGACAACCCTCTCACTTAGCAGACCAGCTATCGCAGTGCAGTTTCCTTAGCATTTACAAGCTCTCCCCTGGTCCAGAGAAGTACCTGAGTCTTAGAGTACTAGACCACCTGTGACACTGCTGTGTCACACCGGTGACTCTAGCCCCGGGGGGTTTTCTACTGCTTACACACTGACCCTCTGAGCATTGAGCAAAAGTCCCTTAGACAACTGATACTGATTACATCCCTCTTGATAGTACGGGTTTTTCCTATGGACTCAAAAGAACTAGCAAATCTAGGCTTTACCTGCCCATCAACTGTAGTCACGGCCCTTGACGCATCAAGCCACCATCACCTTGCTTGCAACTCCTTGCACAGCACCGGCTTCTTCACAGCTGTGGCACAGCTGCCTAGCACCGCCATTCCTTAGTCCTGGAAACCACCCTTGTACCTTTTTGGTGGTCATCCTTTCCTTGATGACCCTTCTTTCTGGAACCTAAAAACCTGCTTACACTCACTATAAACATTAGATTCCAGTTTGAGTTGTCATTAACCATCAAAACCAACTTGGGGCCTAGATGCTCTTTCAACTATCCCATCTTAGGAGGCAGCTTGGCCCGACGCTGCTCCTCTAAGGACGATGAGCAAGTCCTAGCCACGATATGACCCGCCAACCAGGGCGACGTGTGCTACTATCCCGTCTTAGGAGGCAGCTCGGCCCGACGCCGCTCCCCTAAGGACAATGAGCAAGTCCTAGCCACGATATGAACCATCAACCAAGACGACGTGTGGTACTATCCTGTCTTAGGAGGTAGCTCGGCCCGATGCCGCTCACCTAAGGATGATGAGCAAGTTCTAACCATGATATGAGCCATCAACCAGGGCGACTTGTGCTACTATCCCGTCTTAGGAGGCAGCTCGGCCTGACGCCGCTCCCCTAAGGATGAGGTCCTCGCCAGGACGAGGTGCTCCCGGGGATGAGGTGCTCCCGGGGACGAGGTGCTTCCCAGGACGATGCTTCCCAGGACGATGTCCCCTAAGGATGACGCCCTCACCGGGACAAGGTGCTCCCCTGGACGACGTGCTCCCCGGGACGAGGTGCTTCCCGGGATGACATCCCCTAAGGATGAAATCCTTGCCGCGATATGACCTGCCCATGGCGGGCGACCCGTGCCCTTGTCCCGTCTTAGGAGGCAGCTTAGCCGGACGCTGCTCCCCTAAGGATGAGGTCCTCACCGGGACGACGTGCTCCCTGAGACGAGGTGCTTCTCGGGACGACATCCCTTAAGGACGAGGTCCTCGCCGGGATGAGGTGCTCCCGGGGACAAGGTGCTCCCCGGGACGAGGTGCTTCCCGGGATGACGTCCCCTAAGGACAAAGTCCTCGCCGCTATATGACCCGCCCACGGCGGGCGACGCGTGCCCTCGTCCCTTCTTAGGAGGCAGCTTGACCAGACGCCGCTCCCCTAATGACGATATGACCCCACGTGGCCTCGATATGACCCGCCCATGGCGAGCGACGCGTGCCCTCGTCCCATCTTAGGAGGCAGCAGCCGGACGCCGCTCCCCTAAGGATGAGGTCCTCGCCGGGACGTGGTGCTCCTGGGGACGAGGTGCTCCCTGAGACGACATGCTCACCGGGACGAGGTGCTTCCCAGGAGGACGTCCCTTAAGGACGAGGTCCTTGCTGGGACAAGGTACTCTCGGGGACGAGATGCTCCCCGGGACGACGTGCTCCCTGGGACGACGTGTTTCTCGGGACGAAATCCTCGCCGCGTTATGACCTGCCCACGGCGAGCGATGCGTGCCCTCGTCCCTTCTTAGCAGGCAGCTTGGCCGGACGTCGCTCCACGTGGCCGTGATATGACCCGCCCATGGCGGGTGACGCATGCCCTCGTCCCGTCTTAGAAGGCAGGTCATCCGGATGCCGCTCCCCTAAGGACGAGGTCCTCGCCGGGACGTGGTGCTCCCGGGCACGAGGTGCTTCCCAGGACGAGGTGCTTCCCGGGACGAGGTGCTTCCCAGGACGACGTGCTCCCCAGGACGAGGTGCTTCCCGGGACAACGTCCCCTAAGGACAAAGTCCTCGCCGCGATGTGACCCGCCCACGGTGGGCGACGCGAGCAGCTATTCTATTTTAGGCAGCAGCGAAGTGCAACACTGTGCCCCCTAAGGACAATGTGAACACCGTGACTCGACCTCAATAAACGATTCACGCGTGTAAAGTCTAAAGTTCCGAGTTCCAGTTAGAGGCTCCGACTTGAAGAGCCCTGAGGGCGTCGACTCGGGTAGCGTGGGGCACCTCGGCCTGCACTGTTCAGCGTCCCCCTCTGGCTAAATCAGGAGTTTGGTGCTACCTCGAGCCGAGACGCGCTCACGGCTCGCGACAGCAAGGGGCTACTATTGGATGAGTCCGTCTTAACAGCCCGGCCGAGGTACCCCCGAACACCTCATCCAATTGTGCTAACTCAAAAGCAGATTTTTGTAACTCTGCAGGAGTGCAGCCGACCCGGGACGAGATGCTCCCCGGGACGATGTGCTCTCCAGGACGAGGTGCTCTCGGGGACGAGGTGCTCTCCGGGACGAGGTGCCTCCCTGGGACGAGGTGCTCTCCGGGACGAGGTGCCTCCCTGGGACGAGGTGCCTCCCTGGGACGACGTGCTCCCGGGGACAAGGTGCTCTCTAGGACGAGGTGCTCCCTGGGACGACGTGCCTCCCTGGGACGAGGTGCTCTCGGGGACGAGGTGCCTCTCTGGGACGACGTGCTCCCTGGGACGAGGTGCTCCCGGGGACGACGTGCTCCCCGGGACAACGTACTCCCCGAGACGAGGTGCTCCCCGGGGCGATGCGCTCCCCGGCACGAGGTGCTCCCCGGAACGACGTGCTCTCCGGGACGGGGGGCTCCCCATTTCCAGACAAGGAGTGCAGCCGACCTGGGATGACTTGGGGGGACGACCTGGCGGGAAGCATCTGGATGAGGTAAAGACGTACGCTTCGTCTGGACGAGGTGCGTGACAGTAGGGGGACGATGTACATCTCGCGGGGAGAGGCCGAGGTTCAGAGATGGGTGGAACCTAAGCCCGAGCGAAGATCGACGGGAAGGAGTTGGACAAGGTGGCGATCCGTATTGGCGAGACGCATCTGGCATATTCCGGCGAGGAGGATAATACGAATCGGCCCTCATGTACTGCAATGTAAGAACGGGGAATAACCGCAAACTGCCTAGGGGCAGACATGTATATTCACTTGGAGGTCGGCCCTCGCCTGTATAAGGATGGCTTGACCCCTCATAAATAAGAGACCAATAAGAGTTTACTCCGACGAGCTCTCGTGGCTTTTTCCCGTCCGTTTCCACATTAGTCTTTGGTGGTAATTCGGGGGTAGTCTCGTAGGTTGCTCGACATCGTCCCCTAGGTCGTCCCCTTACCACCTCGGTCTCTTGATCCGGGGTGCCTAAGTTTACTATCCGAGGGCGACTTCGTCGACATAGATAATGAAAGAGCATAATGCTAACTTGTTGTGATGACATGGGAGTACAAAGTGCTTTGATTAGTACAGTGCAATTAATCCTATTTTATCACTCTATCGCAATTCTCATTAATAATAGTTTTTAAACTTGCTCACCATTTTATAATTTCTCTAGGTTCTAGGCGTTCTCGAGAATACATATTGACAACGTTTTAACTAGAACGGCATGGGCAGATGAAACTGAATTTGCCAAATCGCCCACTGGACCACTAATCAACGATTGCTATGTTGGTTCTTGTCAAGACTAACATTAGAATATTTTTTCCATCTGGTCATCTGTTGTGGAAACAATTGGTCAAAGTCCTTAGTTTTGAATTTTTGCCTATTAAAATATACTTTGTGGTGTATAGTGTAAATTGTTTGAAGAGCATGGATTAATGAGTCTCATATTTAATTGATCGATACCAAGGGAATTTGTTCACAATTTTTAAGTCCGTATCTTGTCTCCTCCACCCGAAACCCTGCACCTACAGCAAACACCATGAGGTCTACCCTACAATGGAGTCAGCCCATAGCAGCCACCGTAAATGGCCTCCATCGCTGGGGACATACAACTTTTTCACAAGGTCCAACACCATGTTCCTTCCGTGTCAACTCAGGAGAAGGTGGTTTTGCTATGACGCATGTAGCAACGTCTTGCTCTACACCAACGGTGCAAGATCAACAGATTCACACGTTGGTCTTAGCTTCTCCCGTGAATCTTTCAACGGAGGAAATGTGTACTCCCAACCAGAACCAGATCTATGAGCATGTATGTCTATACATATCTTATGCTTGGATTTCCAGCTTTCCACTATCTTAAGAGATGTTTAGGGTGTGGTTATCTTGCTAGACAATATGACGGTATAAATACAGTACATTTCTATGTGGTTCTAGTATTGTTACCACATACTTAATTCATTATTTACCACTTTGTTCAACTAGTCTTACCATAAGTCATTCTATTTGCACACAGGGTCCTAATAACCCTCATGACATGGTGCCTAAGGTATTTCAGCATTTTGCCAATGAGGACGACGCTTACTCATTTTACTATCGGTATGCAAAACACACATGATTTGATGTCCGATGTAGTAGGTCTAAAAAGATAGTCAAAGATTTTTGTTGCTCTCGGGAAGGTAGGCAAGATTACTTCAGACTGGGTGAAGAACATCAATGTGAAAGGAGCTCAAAAAGGATTGGTTGCAAAGCCTTTGTCAAGTTCAAATTGTGTATGAAAGATAGGTTTTATACCGTAGAGAGTGTTGTTTTGGAGCACAACCACCCTCTCGCTACAACACCTTCTCAGTTTGCCCACATGAGAGCACACAAGAATTTTGATCCTTCGTTGATGGAGCTTGTGGACCACATGCAGACCGGCAAGGTAGCACACAACTCCATGTTTAAAATGTTGACAGATTTAAGTGTGACTTAACATAACATACCTTTCACTAAGCGTGACTTAGAAAACAAGTATTTACTGTACATCTCATAATTAATTACTTCTCATGGATTACAAATTATTTTTACATTAAGTAGTTTGTATATATCAACATTATTGCGTAACTTTTCATAGGAAGGCATGTTGGAAATATGCCCTAGAGGCAATAATAAAGTTGTTATTATTTTATTTTCATGTTCATGATTAAGTTTATGTTCTATGCTAGAATTGCATTGGTTCTTGAATATGAGATTCAGAGGAAAACCTAATTGCATGTGTGGAATAATAAACACCATTCAGATCCCTAGTCAGGCCTCTAGACTAGCTCATGTATTGTTGATGGTCTTGTTTTCCTGATCATGGGCATTGTTAATGTAACAAGGATGCCGACAATAATGGGTTGTTAGGGTAACAATGGTGTTGGATAGACCCCCTTATGAGATACTGCGAGATCACTTCGTCAATATGTTGTCAGTATCTTCTCATTATGTGTTAACGTTTACTTGCATCCTTAGACCATGAGAATATCGTAGACCCGAATACCGGATGGTTGCTTTGGGGTCATCAAACGTTACTCCGTAACTGGGTAATTATAAAGGTGACTTTCAGGTACACCAGAAAGTATATCGTGGTTCTAGATATCTCAAGACTGGGATTTGCCCATCCGGCGATGGAGAGATACACTCTGGGCCCACTCGGTATTACGGTGTCCAGCATCGCCTGGCCAAGTATTGTGACTAAAAGGTTAGTCACGGGGATACCGGAATACGGAAACGAGAAAAGAGTACAAACCGGTAACGAGGATAACTAGGTATGGTGATCAAGGAGTTGATCACAGGGATACCGTCAAAGTCTCGCCTCGGGTTGTGTAACGTATCGTGAGGCAAAAGGATGATATGCGGTAATACGAGGTTCGCTCGATAAAGATCTTCGATGATATGTGGGAGTCGTTATGGGTGTCCAGATCCCGCTGACGATTATTGACCGGAAGGTGTTCCGGACATGTCCACATATACTCGAACCTATAGGGTCACACGCTTAACGTTTTAGCGACATTTAGGAATGCTACGATTTATGGAGAACGAGAGAGAAGGGTTTCAAAAAGTGTTTCGGATGATCTCGAAAGTGTTCCGGGAGGTCCCGGATGGTTCCGGTGATGTCCGAAAGTGTTCGAAAAGTTCTAGAAGGTTCTAGAAATTCTAGAAGGTTCTGAAAGTTCTAGAAGGTTCTAGAAGGTTCTGGTGGAGTTGGACTCCAACTCCAACAGGGTGTCCCTGCTGGAGTAAGACTCCACCTGCCTAGAGAGAGCTGCCCCAACCCCTATAAATAGAGGGGCAGGGCACCTCAAAGGGTATCCCGAGCAGCCCCAGAGGCAGCCCTAGAAGCAGCCCTAAACCCTAGGCCGGCCATCTCTAGATTGGCCACAGCCTTCTTTTTCTCTCTCTTCTAGATTGGATCTAGTACAGCTGCCGGCGCGCTGCTGCTTCTCCTTCTCGTAGATCCCCGCTGTTCTTGTGTGCTGGTCCACACATTACCGTGGTGTCGCTGATCCGGTACACGTGGATACCTCGGAGACGTCGTATACTTCGGCGTTCGATCGGGCGAACTATTCGCGAGGAGATCGCTCTCGCGGCTAGGAGGTATAACCTAGCTGCGGGAGTCTGCGGACTTCATCGACATTGGTCAACTTCTCCGCTGCATTGACGTGATCGTTGAAGGTATGATCTCGTTGCCTGCACCTCGATAGTGATCTTGGGGTGGATTGTGCGCGGTAAATTTTTGTTTTGCGTAGCACGTTCCCCAACAGTGGTATCAGAGCGGTACTATGCGTAGTTGTAGGTACGACTAGAGCATATGTGATATGTGGCATTTCACATATGATGTGCGGGGTGTTAGATGAGATCTACCACCGGATTTTCTTGTTGTTTCCCTCTCATTGCAAAATTTTGATCTCGGCGGCATCGTGAAATTTTCAGAGGTCCGGCGAACCTTATGATCTTCGGATCGAGACATGCTAAGGATGACTTTGGTTTCACTTTAGTTGAGAAAGATAAATTTGCAATGAGCGGGCTTGTAGATGTGATCTTCACGGGGGTCATGCGTATGACGAACTTTAGTATGGAGTTCGAGATTTCCGAGTCTCCAATTCCATACACCCCGACAGTTAAATAACTGCAAGAGCAATCGTGCTTATGGTAACGTAGGTAGTAAACGGTTTGCAACGTAGCCATAAAGCCACGTATTGTAGCATAAACGTTAGAGGCGTCTGACTTGTATTTGCAGGGTATGCATGTGATATGGTATAGCCTATGTGATGCAATGTGATTGTATGAGATGCAAAGTGTTTGTAATTTTAATTTTGTCATGACCTGCGTGTCATGAGTACGGCAATCGGCAGGAGCCAATACGATTGTCATTATTTATTGTATTGACCTACGCGTCAACTAGAAAGCCATGTAATGCATTTATTTTATTAGCTATGTGATAGCAAATAGTTGTAATTGCCAGGACATGGTGGTGACAATCTTACATCGATGGACCTCGATGCTACGCCGTACGCGAAGAAGGAGTTCTCCGCCAAAAGATGTTGAAGAAGTCTTCTTCAACAAAAGGGGCTATACCATATCACAATAATTTAATTGCATGTGATGTTAATCCCTTTTATGCACCTTGTTTGATGCGTGGTAGACGTTGTTAAATAGGGTGATCCCTCACACAAATATCAAAGTAGTTAGTGTTCTTCCAAGTGTAGCACCGTCTGGAGTATTTGCCGTTCTGAGGTGCGCCATGTCACATGGGTACGATAGGTTTGACATATATGAGGCGGGTGCGAACCGTTCGCGCAGCAGGGCACTCGGTTGTCTTGACGAGCTTTGCAAGATCGTCTTGGGCTCAGAACACACCCATCGAAAGATGAACAAGAGTCATATGGGATATGATTGGCATGTTGACCTACCGGTCTCGTTATTCCGTCATCAGTGATGTCACATCAATGGTGGAGTAAGTGAGTCATCGATCTTGAATCACTAATAATCAATTATGAGGGATATTGGTTTTAGTGGGAGCTTACTCTAATTAAGTGTTAATTTGAGTTGCTTTAATCATGAACAATGTCTAAAGTGTATTGGTTTTTAAGTTGTAGATCTATGGCACCCGTAACCACCTTTCCACTATGCGCGTTGCTTGAGAAAGAAAACTGAATTCATTTGGGAACAACTTTACGGACTAGTACCGTAATCTGAGGATTGTCCTCAAGAGTGCCAAGAAGGACTATGTCCTATCGCAAACTCTCGGTGAACTCCTCGCTAACGCTACGGATGATGAGACTCGTATCTATCAATCTAAGAGCGATGATTCCATTGCAGTACAATGCGTCATGCTTGCCTCCATGGAACCTGATCTTCAAAAGCGTTTTGAGAATTGGGCTGCTTATAAGTTAATCCAGGAGCTGAAAGCTTTGTTTCAGAAGCAAGCAAGGACTGAAAGATATGAGATATCCAAAGCCTTGTTTGAATGCAAGATGGCTGAGGGCAGCTCAGTGAGTCAGCGCGTACCCAGACAAAGGTTGGATGCGCTAGGTTTTCCAATCTCCCAAGAGTTGGGCACTGATCTTGTTCTTGCTTCCCTCCCTCCGAGCTATAGTAGCTTCATCATGAACTACAACATGAATGGGATGGAAAAGAGTATGGGTGAATTGTTCACTATGCTTAAAACTGCTGAGAGTGGAATCCAGAAGGACGCCAATCATGTGATGATGGTGAATAAAACAACCAACTTCAAGAAGAAGGGCAAGTCTAAGAAAAAGAGCAAATCCAAGGGTGCTAGTATGACTGACACGCCTAAGAAGTCCAAGACTGGCGCCACTTCTGATGTTGAGTGCTTCTTCTGTAAAGAGAAGGGACACTGGAAGAGGAACTGCAAGAAATATCTGGCAGAAAAGAAGAAGTCTGGAAAGTCCAGCTCAGGTATGAGTGTCATACATGTTATTGATGTATTCCTTGCTGGTCCGCAATGTAATTCTTGGGTATTGGATACCGGATCGGTTGCTCATATTTGCAACTCGATGCAGGAACTACAGAGGCCTAAGCGACTGGCAAAGAATGAGGTGACGATGCGCGTCGAGAACGGAGTAAAAGTTGCTGTGCTCGCCGTCGGTGTCCTACCTCTACATTTATCTTCAGGATTTATTTTAGAGCTTAGTAATTGTTACTATGTTCCGGCCTTGAGCAAAAACATTATTTCTGGATCATGTTTGTTGCAAGACGGTTATTCGTTTAAGTCTGAGAACAATGGTTGTTCGATTTATATGGATAATATGTTTTATGGCCATGCTCCCGTCGTGAATGGGTTATTTATTATGAATCTTGATGGTAATACACACATCCATAACACTGACGCTAAACGTCGCAAGACAAATGATTTGAATTCCACTTATTTGTGGCACTGCCGTTTGGGTCATATTGGAAAGAAGCGCATGAAGAAACTCCATTGTGATGGACTTTTGGAGTCATTTGATTATGAATCATTTGACACTTGCGAGCCTTGTCTAATGGGTAAAATGACTAAAACGCCGTTCACAGGCCACATAGAACGGGCGACTGACTTATTGGAGATCATACATACGGATGTATGTGGTCCAATGAGTCTAGCTGCACGCGGTGGATTCCTCTACTTCATTACCTTCACGGATGATTTGAGTAGATATGGGTATATCTATTTGATGAGACATAAGTTTGAAACCTTTGAAAAGTTCAAAGAATTTCAGCATGAAGTAGAAAATCATCGTAACAAGAAAGTCAAGTTTCTGCGATCAGATCGCGGAGGGGAGTATTTGAGTTACGAGTTTAGCGAACATCTGAAGAGTTGCGGAATTGTTCCATAGCTTACGCCTCCTGGAACGCCACAGAGGAATGGAGTGTCCGAGAGACGTAATCGAACCTTGTTGGACATGGTAAGATCGATGATGTCATTAACTGAACTGCCATTGTCTTTTTGGGGTTATGCTTTAGAGACTGCCGCTTTTACACTAAATAGAGCACCATCTAAATCCGTTGAAACGACACCATATGAGATATGGCATGGGAAGAAACCCAACTTGTCTTTTCTTAAAATTTGGGGATGCGATGCATATGTAAAGCGTTTACAACCAAATAAGCTCGATCCCAAATCAGATAAATGCTTCTTTGTTGGTTATCTCAAAGGAACTGTTGGGTATTCCTTCTATCACCGCACCGAAGGCAAAGTGTTTGTCGCAAAGAACGGTGTGTTTCTCGAGAAAGAGTTTCTTGCGAAAGGGGTGAGTGGGAGGATAGTGCAACTCGACAAGATTGGTGAATCTTCGTCATTAGGTCAAAGTGATGCAACACCGGAAGTGGTTTCGGAGTTTCCCACAATGACTGATACAGAAGCCCCTACATGTGATGTAGAGACTTCGGTCGAGCCAGCAGCTGAACCACGAAGGTCTGGTAGGATTCGCATGAAACCACAGTGGTTTTCGGATGAGGTATTGTTGTTAGACAACGATGAGCCTGCGACCTATACGGAAGCAATGATGGGCCCTGACTCCGTTAAATGGCTAGATGCCATGAAATCCGAGATAGAATCCATGTACGAGAACCAAGTTTGGAACTTGGTGGACCCTCCTGAAGGCATGAGGCCTATCGAATGTAAATGGATCTATAAAAAGAAAACAGACACGGATGGGAATGTATACATCTATAAAGCTCGACTTGTCGCAAAGGGTTTTCCGACAAGTTCAAGGAGTTGACTACGACGAGACATTCTCTCCCGTAGCGATGCTTAAGTCTGTTCGGATTCTTCTAGCGATTGCTGCATATTTCGATTACGAGATATGGCAAATGGATGTCAAAACAGCGTTCCTTAATGGGAAGCTAACCGAGGACGTGTATATGATACAGCCCGAGGGTTTTGTCAATCCAAAGGATGCTGAAAAGGTATGCAAACTTCAGAGATCCATCTATGGACTGAAGCAAGCATCACGGAGTTGGAATCTTCGCTTTGATGAAGTGGTCAAAGGGTTTGGCTTCATCAGGAACTGCGAAGAGGCTTGTGTTTACAAGAAAGTAAGTGGGAGCGCAATAGCATTTCTAATACTCTATGTGGATGACATATTGTTGATTGGGAATGATGTATCTTTTCTTGACAATATTAAGACTTCGTTGAAAAATAGTTTTTCAAAGAAAGACTTAGGCGAGGCAGCATACATATTAGGTATAAAGATCTATAGAGATAGATCAAAGCGCCTAATAGGGCTAAGCTAGAGTACATATATAGATAAAGTATTGAAGAGGTTCAGTATGGAAAATGCCAAGAAGGGGTTCTTGCCGATGTCGCATGGGAAAAGTTTGAGCAAGAATCAGTGTCCTTCGACAACTGATGAGCGAGAACGCATGAGTAAGATTCCATAGGCATCCGCGATTGGGTCAATCATGTACACCATGATATGTACACGACCAGATGTGTCCTATGCTCTAAGTGTTACGAGCAGATACCAGAGTGATCCAGGTCATGATCATTGGACAGCAGTGAAAAATATCCTAAAGTACCTGAAGAGGACTAAGGATATGTTTCTCGTATACGGTGGTGACGAAAAGCTCATTGTAAAGGGTTACACCGACGCCAGCTTTGTCACAGATCCGAACGATTTTCGATCTCAATCAGGCTTGGTGTATATACTGAACGGTGGCGCAGTGAGCTAGAAGAGTTCCAAGCAGGACACTGTGGCGGATTCTACAACGGAGGCTGAGTATATCACCGCTTCGGAAGCGGCAAAGGAGGGCGTTTGGATTAAGAAGTTCGTCACTGAGCTTGATGTGGTTCCGAGTGCGCTGGATCCTACGGAGCTCTATTGTGACAATAGTGGCACCATAGCTCAAGTCAAGGAGCCAAGGTCCCACCGGAAGTCCAAACATATACAATGCCGATTCCACATCATTCGTGAATTGGTGGAGCGTGGAGACGTAAAGATATGCAAAATACACACGGACCTGAATGTGTCAGATCCATTAACGAAGCCTCTACCACAAGCAAAGCATGAGCAACACCGGAATGCCATAGGTGTTAGGAGCTTAAGCATTGGCTAGATTATTGACTCTAGTACAAGTGGGAGACTGTTGGAAATATGCCCTAGAGGCAATAATAAAGTTGTCATTATTCTATTTTCATGTTCATGATTAAGTTTATGTTCTATGCTAGAATTGCATTGGTTCTTGAATATGAGATTCAGAAGAAAACCTAATTGCATGTGTGGAATAATAAACACCATTCAGATCCCTAGTCAGGCCTCTAGACTAGCTCATGTATTGTTGATGGTCTTGTTTTCCTGATCATGGGCATTGTTAATGTAACAAGGATGCCGACAATAATGGGTTGTTAGGGTAACAATGGTGTTGGATAGACCCCCTTATGAGATACTGCGAGATCACTTCGTCAATATGTTGTCAGTATCTTCTCATTATGTGTTAACGTTTACTTGCGTCCTTAGACCATGAGAATATCGTAGACCCGGATACCGGATGGTTGCTTTGGGGTCATCAAACGTTACTCCGTAACTGGGTAATTATAAAGGTGACTTTCAGGTACACCAGAAAGTATATCGTGGTTCTAGATATCTCAAGACTGGGATTTGCCCATCCGGCGATGGAGAGATACACTCTGGGTCCACTCGGTATTACGGTGTCCAGCATCGCCTGGCCAGGTATTGTGACTAAAAGGTTAGTCACGGGGATACCGGAATACGGAAACGAGAAAAGAGTACAAACCGGTAACGAGGATAACTAGGTATGGTGATCAAGGAATTGATCACAGGGATACCGTCAAAGTCTCGCCTCGGGTTGTGTTACGTATCGTGAGGCAAAAGGATGATATGCGGTAATATGAGGTTCGCTCAATAAAGATCTTCGATGATATGTGGGAGTCGTTATGGGTGTCCAGATCCCGCTGACGATTATTGACCGGAAGGTGTTCCGGACATGTCCACATATACTCGAACCTATAGGGTCACACGCTTAACGTTTTAGCGACATTTAGGAATGCTACAATTTATGGAGAACGAGAGAGAAGGGTTTCAAAAGTGTTTCAGATGATCTCGAAAGTGTTCCGGGAGGTCCCGGATGGTTCTGGTGATGTCCGGAAGTGTTCCGAAAAGTTCTAGAAGGTTCTAGAAATTCTAGAAGGTTCTGAAAGTTCTAGAAGGTTCTAGAAGGTTCTGGTGGAGTTGGACTCCAACTCCAACAGGGTGTCCCTGCTGGAGTAGGACTCCACCTGCCTAGGGAGAGCTACCCCAACCCCTATAAATAGAGGGGCAGGGCACCTCAAAGGGTATCCCGAGCAGCCCCAGAGGCAGCCCCAGAAGCAGCCCTAAACCCTAGGCCGGCCATCTCTAGATTGGCCACAGCCTTCTTTTTCTCTCTCTTCTAGATGGGATCTAGTACAGCTGCCGGCGCGCTGCTGCTTCTCCTTCTCGTAGATCCCTACTGTTCTTGTGTGCTGGTCCACACATTACCGCGGTGTCGCTGATCCGGTACGCGTGGATACCTCGGAGACGTCGTGTACTTCGGCGTTCGATCGGGTGAACTATTCGCGAGGACATCGCTCTCGCGGCTGAGGTATAACCTAGCTGCGAGAGTCTGCGGATTTCATCGACATCGGTCAACTTCTCCGCTGCATTGACGTGATCGTCGAAGGTATGATCTCGTTGCTTGCACCTCGATAGTGATCTTGGGGTGGATTGTGCGCGGTAAATTTTTGTTTTGCGTAGCACGTTCCCCAACAAGGCAGCTACTTGCGAAAAGAGAGAGAGAGAGGATGATGTCACGAAGCTTTAGATCTCACAATGATAAGTTTTACTATGATATGCAATTTCATGATGATAATGTCATTAAGAAATTTTCTAGAGTAACGCCAACTATCGGGTAGAGTATGTAGATTTTGGTGATGTCATTAGCTTTGACACAACATAAAAGAAAAACGTCCACAACATGCTGCTAGCCATGTTTGTTGGTTCAAATCATCACCTCCAGAACACTATATTTGGGGTAGCCCTTCACCGGGATGAGCGCACTGAATCATTTGAGTGGCTCTTCAACACATTCAAGAATTGTATGGATGGCCATGAACTGCGCTGCATACTAACAGGTTTTAGCCCATTCTAATTAATTATCTTTGTTTTCATAATCCGTTCAGCATACCAAATTCGTTAACATAGTTTACTTAATATTCTAGATCAAGACCAAGCAATGGAAAATTTCATTTCAGTAGTTTATCCAAGGTTAGCTCATAGGCTATGCAGGTGGCACGTCCTTAAAAAGTACAAAGAGCACTTGAAAAACTTGTACGAGAGGAATGAAGGGCTTAAGGATCATCTCATTTAAGTCATCAATCATCCTTTGACTCTAGAAGAATTCAAGAAGGCTTTGGCCGAGATGGTTTCAACATACGGCTTGAAAGATGTAGTGTCAGTTTCAAGTTTATATGACCTCCACAAAAGCTGGTGTGCCCCACATTTCAATGACATATATTGTGGTAGGATGACATCAATGCATAGAAGTGAGAGTACGAATAGGTTAGTAAAACTAAGTTTCGTTGGTCATACAACTGGACTCCATCGTTTTGCCCGCCAAATGCACCGTCTACTTCAAGATAGGAAGTAGGAGGAGGCCAAGTTATCACATTCTTTGCAGGTAGTGCTTCGACTCCGAAGCATATTTGTTGTTTTTACATGATTCGCATAGCCATTTTTTTACATTATCACTTTCTAAACTAAAGTCCATCATTTATTAGGCTACTATTATAAACATTATTGGATCGATGGCTTCCGACAGAGGGGGGTTGCATGACGGACACTCAAAAATTACTATTAAAAACTATGCACTAAAGCCATGAAAAACTAGAGTACAAAATCTTAAAGTGCAGCGAAAAAAGTGTTAAAATCAAAACAGTCTCGGATGGTCCAGAAACCCAACCTAGGAGAAAACAAAGAGCAATCTCGGAGGGTCCAAGAAAATCTGCATGAAGTTAGAGAAGGATTTTGTGGTGCTAGATGAAGGATTGATACAAATAAATATCTTTCAAAGTCTAACCTTTTTCTAATCCCTCAAATCAGCCCTAAAGATCGGGTGAACTACTCGTGAGCACAGGTTTTTCATTTGACCCAAGTCAGCCAAGGAAAACAATTTCATCAATTTTTCATGAGACAAATTGACCAAATTCATGTAACCTTAAATCCAACTCTAACATCATAAAATATGGCAAAATATTTATCACAAATAGTGTCAAGATCATCACATGACTCACAAAGGCATCAAGATTCCCGTTTGATGATCAACTAAGCATGGTTTATACACCAGCAGTGTACAAGAATTTTAAAGATGCTTACTTTGACATGACTACTTTTTGTATCCGACCCGACCCTGTTAATGTGGGGAATTCCGGTAACATGAAAAAGTTCTAAAACCTTTTCATGGTCTCAACATTAATTCTGTGTTTTATGCAACAAAGACAATGAAGTTTTCACATGTAAGTGTCATATGTGGAAACATACCCTTAGCATTTTTTGTGTGATTTTAAGAGCCATTTATTGGTATGATGCTTTTTGATGATTTACTATAACTTAATTTCAGGTTTATTTGTTACCACATCATCTAAGCATTTTCATACCTGCAGCTAGAAAGTATCCCTAGCAAGTTTGTATTATGCAAGTTTACCAGGGAAAGCGAGGGTGGAATTATCGTATGACAGACATGACCTCATTCATGTTGGCCCTGATGGCACGACAAAGATGTATCGGCACCATACTCTCATTTAGGTCAGGTTGCAAGTCCAAGGCAAATTATGAAAGAGCCATGTTTGTTCTCAAGGATCTTCGGACGTAGCTCAAAAGCATCCCTATTGATTTACCTCCTGCATGTGAGTCAGTGGAAACCACAGATCATGATGATGCTCCATCAATTAGGACCAAAGCACCACATGTCTCCTTCATGAAAGGTCATAAGCACCTACCAAATGAACCAAAGCTTGCTGGTGCTCCTAGAGAAAAGAAATGCACAAGATTCTATGGAAATTGTGGACTTAAAGCTAGACATAGTGTTGCTACATGCCCTTACCCTCTGAAACACGCTACGTCAGCCAGTGGCAGATCAAGTGGTCCAGTAAGGGATCACGGCAGGGGTAAGGGCGAAATCCCTTATGACAGGAATGTTTGCCACCACTTACGAAGCAATGATGTTGAAGAGGAGCTTGATGACTTCATTCTGTCCACAGATGATTAAGACGTTTGCGCTAACATACCATTTTACGACCTCACTTTCATTATTTTGTATCCTGGCATTCATTTATTATGTGTACGTACTCCATAATATTACAACCACACTATCTTTATTTAGATGTCATGGATATTTTTACAACATGTCAGAGGGTTTTTTATCTTAATTTGTCAGATTTACATGTGTCGAACAATATTTTATGATACCGAAATATGATGTTTATGACATAAAATCATACTTTTGATAAATCATAGAAGAAATTATGATTGTTTGTATGTTAAATCAATTTTAACGGCTCGAAATAATAATTTTACGAACTCATGCACAATTTTATGTCTACCTTTGTTTTAGACCACGACCGTAAACTGATTCCATGATTTTACGATCAAAGACTTCCATTACCAATTAAATTCCTAATTTCATGCTTGCACTTGATTTTTACGATCCAAATTATGATTGTAAACATATTTGACATATGTTTATGACACATAGTGATATATTTTACAGCCTAGTATTAATTTCTGACTCGAACAAACAATATATGATCAATTTTGGTTTCAGAACATGATTGTAACATTGTTATTGTGGTTTTACGGCCTAGAATCCCTATTTTATGATCAAAATACCCACCTGCAAATGGAACACAAATTTACCAACAAAATCACAAATTTTACCAATGAAATGGCTATCGATATTATACTGCCCAGGTACCATGTGGGGACCCAGAATCTATATCATAAAACTTTAACTACCCAGGGTACATAGAACTTTAAGTGGAATTACCCGCTAAGTCGAAATGTCAACCCCGACCTCAACCCTTGGGCACAAATTCCAAGAGGAGTGGAGTGATATGGCTTCGAATAGCCTGAGATTTCAACCCCAAACTCTTTCTGGCAAATTAATGCACAGATTACGTAGGGTGATATGGTCTCCTCACCCTTTTCTCACTGAGCCGAAACTTCAATCCCAGATTCGTCCCGGCAAATCAATGCTCGGCTGTAGTAGGATATATAGTCCCCAAACTCTGCATCACGTGCTTAATAATCATACATACATGGCACATAAGACAGGAGAGAACAAACTAGTATCACAACATAGCTCAATAATAAGAGGCTCTTATAATGAGGAAGTTTAAAACTGGATGCACACACGGTCGGATGACCAAGTACGAACACAACGGAAACATCTTAGCAACTTAGACAGTTGCAAAGTTAACAAATGCCATAAGATGGCTCGAAAGTAATATCAGAGTGATACCGTCACCTTCCCGGATTGCTACCTGGGATACCCTAAGCCGAGGTGTTGCTGAAGATGATCCTTCTCACTGAGAAATAACTGAGTGTACAATCTGATCATAATAATAGCAAAACGAGTACAAAAATTGTACTCCGCAAGACTTACGGGAAATTAGTAATAGATGCACAAGGTATCAAAGAAAGTTATTTGTGAATTAATTTGCATAAAACCAATTTCAACTTTTCATTACTTTAGATAGATGTAAATTGACTACTAGAGCAGTTCATAGAAGGTAAGCAAGCGTGCTTCCGAAACTAGTACAGAGCTTCCATCCACCATCAGCTTAATGCCACTCGACTCTTCCTTGACCCCCAGGAGGAAGTAGTCACTAGCTCCTCTAAAGAAAAGTTGGCAAATTTTAGAGTAATGTTGAAATTTTCTAATTCAACGTAGGTAATCACCAAGTTGTCCATAACCGCGGACATAGCTATTCGAATAGTTCAAACCTTGCAGGGTGTACATCTTTACCTACACGTATCGATCGACTCCTAATGCCATCGCCATTGACGCACTTCACGAGGTGTCACTACTACGAAACATGCCTTTAGAGGCGGGTGAAAATGATCATTGGAGGCGGTTCGCCCAACCGACTGTGCGAGATGGTCTCTGATGACCCCTAAGTTCACAATCAGTTGCTAAAAACCCGACTGTGATAAAAAGAGTCATCTTAGTCGGTTGCTAAAACCAACCGACTGTGAACTTAGGGGTCATCATAGTCGGGCCTTTATACGAACCGCCTGTGATGACTCCGTCATCACAGGCGGGCGACTTGTTCCAACCGCCTGTGATGACTCTGTCATCACAGATGGGCATCTCAATCGAACCGCATGTGATATTGTACCCTAGACTATACATTTAAGGGCATCACAGTCGGCTTCTGTCTTCCACCCGCCTCTGATGTCTGTATCCAGAGCATATGATTTCCCTTCATTTTGGGCTAGCCTCAGGTTTCGCTAGCCATGCCCTCTGAAAAATGACATATGCACATATGTAATTACAGATTCATAGAATAGAGCAACTGACAGCCAATAATCACATCACAATAAAGCAACTGCATGAATAATCTCATCACAATTCACAACCAATAATCATATGACTACAAATTTCTGAAATAATCGCAAGTTTTGAAACAAAGCTACTCTGCTACACCTCCACCATAGAAATCGCCTTGAGGGTTTAGGACGTGTATGTTGATGAAGAACACAAAAATCCCACTAATCCACGCTAGCAAGGCTTCATCAAGTGGGCATCCCTCATCTTCTACCTTCCAAATCTTTCACAAGCAACGAAGAGGAGAAATTATCTGACATGGAAATACATATATGAATATATATTGAAAAATAACGAACCTTGATATCTTGTTTTCTGGTGATGAAACTCATCACCTTCTCCATGTGGAGGCAAACGTAGAACCCACAAGTGTTAGTTCCTTTAACTTGTTGTCTGCACTGCAATTAGAAAGGAATGTATTGTTATATACATTGAAATGGTACTTAGCGGAGATGTGATATAATAACATATATATTACCGAAAAGTTAAATTTGTGCGATAACTTGGATCCTTTGCCCTTCCCTCCCTGAGCATGGAATTCCAAGAATGTCTTGTCAAGTATTTGCCTAATGGGCTTGAAGTCACGAGTCGGATTTATCGAAGAATCAAGGTATATCACCTTGTTACTTCTTGGTATGAGGACTATCAAAACCCAATGGAAGCTGCATATATAGATGTGTTGTCATGGGTACTACAAAATGTTGATCTGGTTTGAAAATAACCAAATAGTGGAACACATACCCAGGTTTGTATGGAAACATGAAGTATTCCTTATCCTTTTGAGCCAACAACGCCTTTGTAACATACTGCAGCATGAATTCTTCATTGTCCCTAATGGCTTGGTCCGTGATCTTGCATGGGTCAAGGAAACCAATCGGTTCCTTGAGCAGAAATTGTAGGATGATATTATAACTAGCATAACATGCATATGTAGATATTACAATTATGATCCGAGTGAGCAGACTTACAATGTCCAGCATCTCAAGAGGGATTGATCGAGGGCGTCGAGTCTTAGTAGATCAAACAAGTCCTCGAAGTACACAAAGAACACCCCACCGAGGTATTGGTGCCACAAGTGCTCCTCTCGAAACTTGACCTTGAAGCTTCGTGGCCTGCTTTGAGTGACTCCTCGAAGAATGTTGCACTGTTCCATGTAACACTGGTGTAATCTCTGACATGCTGTTGACAAGGATTTGAACTCATGCTCCGTCACCATTGGCTCTCCATTAACGAATTTGAGAGCCAACTGCATCTTCTCAGGAGATGGTGGACTGACACTCATGACGCTCTTCGCACTCTTCATGCTCTTGATGCTCGTGCTCTTCTGGTCCTGCTTCTCTTCTGACCTTTTCTGTCCTTTTCTTCGGAAGGCTTTGCAATTGCCATTTCTTGGTGAGTTGTTGCCACAATGCCATGCTCCTCTAGCGGCGGTACAACTGACTCGACAACGTCAGGGATGTTCTCATGCACCGTCTCCGCTACAAGCTCCATGGGGGTTGGATTCTTCTTGCACATCTGTGATGCTGACTGCGATGAAGGCTGGTCCAATAGGACGACGTCCTTATTCGGCCATTGGATCGAGGTGCCGACGGACTCTTGCAGGATGGTGATCTCGTCAGGTACGGGCACGGGCACCTGTAAGAGCTTGAAACCATCAACAACAAAGTCCACCATAACCTTCACGAAGTTAGGGCGAAGGGGCACACAATGCACCATACTCCCCGGTTCCGAAGGATGTGCCACCCCAAAAGTAGCATCAAGGAGATTTTCACCCATCACTCTGGCCATGAACTTGCATCGAGTTGGTTCCTAGAAAATAGCGTGAAGATTTCGTAAGACATGTTCATAGTATAATTGAACATGCGACAACAAATAGGTTTATTGTTGTTGCCATGATACGATCAACCGGTAATCCTTGGCTGCCTCCTTCATCTCCAACCAGACCACCGGATGCGCAGCTACTTCGACGGTTGTCGGGGCTTGCAGCTACAGCAGCAAGGGCGAACTGTGCCCTCAATTCTTCCTTGATACGATCCACCTACCTCGATACCTCCGCTCTTATACGCTCCTCCATGGCAGCATGGTCTATCTGTGTTGTTTGAGACTGCGTCTAGCTCCTCCTAGCCCTCCTCCTGTGCTCGTATTCCTCCTCAGTCTCGGGGAATCCCTGGTGCCATGGAAACAGCACTTCCTATGCCTCGTGTGTGACCAGGGTGCTCGGGGTTTTCCAGTGCAGTGGTGAGGATGTCGTGTGTCCGTGATGACATAACCACATCACCTTGGGAGGGCTGAGAACTCATTTGCACCTACAAGAAGAAATTCTGACTCAAGAACTATGAGTTGTACTAATTCTATTCTTTACGTTCGTAAGTAATAAAGTGAGTGACTTATACCATGCGTTGTGCGACTTCCTCATCTGTAGGATTCGGAAATCTTGTGGTGCCGCTTGAAGGGTCAGACTTGGCACGAGCTCTTAACTAGGAATGGGCCCGCCCTTGCAGGCCTGCAAATGGAGGGGTTACATTCTTCTCCCTTGCTAGTTGGTCCTCACGTGCCCATTTCTCCTCCGCCTGTTCGTATCCCCTGTGCCGAGGTGATGCGGGTGCTTGTTTCTAGCCGACAATTCCCTCTGCTTTGCACTGAGACAGTCGAACTCAGAGTGGACCTCATCTCAACAAATCTCCTATACACTTCTAGATCCAAGAAGCCGTATTGATTGAACGGACTTTGTCCCTTCCTTATGAATTTAGTTGTGAGCTCACTCTTAAATCTCCTCCACGCCTTCGAGATTTTCGTGAACGCGGGTCATTCGATGCTTTTTCAAATTATGGAGGGAACTGAAACCACTCCTTTATCTCCGCCATCAATTGATTTTGCATCTCAACGGTGGCTAGCTTCCAGTTATCTATACGAATGTCCACCTTCTCACGCCCGAGAATCCCGCAAAATGATCAGAGTTTGGTAGCCACTTTCTCCGGCTTCTTCGGAGCCCTAAATCGTGTTGATATTTCAGTGATTACCATGCGTCACGTGGGTCTTTGTGAAATGGTTCTAGGCTTCCTGATCTTCTTGAGTTTTTTGGGCGAAGAATGGGCAGGCGAAGAAGCAGGCGGCAGCGATGTAGAGGATGACGAGTTTGAAGAAGATTGTGTGTCCGACATCTCGTAATTCATTACGAAGATTATTAACATTAAACTGAAATTAAACCCTAATTCGAGGTACAAACCCAAAAGTAAATTATCCACATTCATAAATTTTGAAGAACACCTATTTGAATAAAGCCTTATTATCTAGATTTAAGCAAATGCAAATTCAAGTTTGATTTTAATGCAAAATGATTTTAATCTCGGCAAGAATTATACAATGTTGGCGTTCATATAATGCAAATGATTACTTAAATTCTTAAATTCTTGTAATTCTTGTAATGCGGAATTCTTAAATTCTTAAAGAAGACAAACTGGGGCGGCGATGGGGACGTCGGGGTGGCCAGGAAGGTCAGGGCGGCTTCGGTGCCGGGGCGGCGTCGGGGCCGGGGTGGCCGGGGAGGTCGAGGCGGCGACAGGGTGGCCGGGGCGGCGTCGGGGCAGCGTCGGGGCCGGGGAGGTCGTGGCGGCGATGGGGTGGCCTGGGCGGCGTCGGGATGGCTGGGGCGGCGAGATCGGGGCCGAGGCGGCGGCGTCGGGGAGGATGGCGTGGCACGGGACGGGCGGCGGATCGACGAGCGGCGCAGCGGCAACGGGGAGGCGAAGGGGCTGCGGTCAGAACTGGGGGGGATGGAAAAAACCTAAGTCCGTGATATTTATAGCAACATCATCAAAGTCGGTTCTAAGGGACAACCGCCTCTGATGAGTCCATCATCACAGTCGGTTCTAAGGAACAACCGCCTCTGATGAGTCCTTTAGCTAGACATAAACATCCCTGTTTTTAGGGAAAAACATCAGTTTTCATATGATTGAAACGATAGTTTAAATATCATTCATCATTCGAACTAAAGTTTTCATAGAGATCACAAATCACACAGGACATAGAAAGGATTCACATTACACAAGGATCACATTCATTCCGATATAGAATACGAAAATTGAAATGCAATCAAAGTTCAAGTGCTCATTTCAACACAATGCAAGCATACATAACCATTTGAACCTGCACCCACATCATTAATCATGCACTTGCCTTTTTCCTTTGAAAATAAGACCTTCATGATGATCATTGCGGATGTAGGTCTCATCTTCATGACTATGTGTTTCTTCGCACGTCACTTCGTCCGAATTAGGGATATCGCCAAATCTGTTGTAGTCATCCTCATCGACCACTTCATCAACACCGACGATATTCCTCTTTCCATTCCTTACGACATGACGCTTCTTATTTGATGGATCGACTATGTAGAAGACTTGGTGAACATGTTTTGCAAGCACAAATGGTTCACTTGCATAAGCAACACAACCAAGGTCCACGGTAGTCACACCATAATTGTCAACCTTCACATGTGAAAGATGCACCCAACGGCACCAAAATACGGGGATCTTGAACTTCACGTAGTTGAGCTCCCATATGCCTTGTACGAACACATAGTATGGACGTGCCTCATGGGCGACACCATCTACAGCATCTATACGGACACCACTGTTCTGATATGAGCTTTTCACATCTTGAGCCTTCGTGTAAAATGTATACCTATTTATTTGGTACCCTTGATACGTCATGACTTGGTATGATGGTTTTCTTGACAACCAAGTAAGCATATCATCGATGGATGAGCTATCGGTGATTCGGTCATGTAGCCATTAATTGAATCTCGAGTTATGTTGTATAGTGATCCATCTTTGAGATTTATTCAGATTTTGTTTCCATACCAACTCAAAGTGCTCGGTGATGTAGGGAGATACCACATCCATGTGTTGCAACACAAAAAAGTGGGCTTTCGGAAGTGCATCCGGATCGGGATTGATTCGTTTTGCTCCAAGAGTACCGATTCCTTGTAGCCTCCCAGCATAGCGTGATTCAGGTACGCCAATGTGTTTCACATTCGACATGTAGTCCAAACAAAACTCAACGACCTCTTCGGTTGCATAGCCTTCAAAATTCAAAATTCAAAATTCCCATATATCTTTCGAACGGGTACATGCTCCGAAGAAAGACAGGGCCACACATCTTAATCTCTCTGACAAGATGAACCATGAGATGCGGCATGAGATCAAAAAAAGTCGGCGGGAAATACATCTCAAGATGACATAGAGTTACCACCAATCGTTGTTGCAAAGCATCTAGCTGAAGGGGGTCGATGACCTTTTGGGTAATTGCCTGAAAGAACTGGCATAACATTATGATTGTCTCTCTAACCTTTGTGGGCAAAATGCCTCGAATAGTAACAGGGAGCATTTGTGTAATCAGAACGTGACAATCATGAAACTTCATTCCAAGCAATTTCAAATCTTTCATCGACACAAGTTTCTTTATGTTGGTGGAGTAACCGAATGGAACTTTGATACCATGCAAGCACTTGCAAAGTTCGGTTCTCTCAACCTTTGACAGGGTATAACTTGCAGGTGAAAGGAATGTTCGACCTTTTTCAGATTTCTGGGGTGCTAAATCAAGTCTGATGCCCATATCGACCATGTCAAGCCTTGCGTTCACACAGTCCTTTGTTTTATCAGGGATGTTCAATAACAGACCAAGCAAGCTATCACATACATTCTTCTCTACATGCATGACGTCAATGCAGTGGTGAACTTTGAGGTGTTCCCAGTAAGGTAATTTCCGAAAATTGACTTCTTTTTCCATATGCCCTTTCTCAATGGGATTCCTTTACTGAGAACTACGTCAACGTCCTTCACCATATCATAGACCTCCTTTCCTGAATAAGGCTTTGGAGCCGTACCCTCCTCTATTGTGCCATCAAACTCCTTTTTAAGATTTTGGTATGGATGATTCCTTCGCAAATACCTATGGTGCCGCATGTACACTGTCTTGTGCGAGTGCTTGAGGTACACACTTGCCGTATTATCCAAGCATTGACCGCAAGTGTTAGGTCCGTGAGTGGTTTGACCAGACAGGTTACCATAGGCAGGATAGTCATTTATGGTGCAGAACAGGAGGCCGCGTAATGTAAAGTGTTCCCTTTTGTCGGCATCCCATACATCGTCAACCCTTCGTTCCATAGAGTCTGAAGATCTTCCATCAAGAGTGCTAGGTATACATCAATATCATTTCCAGGTTGCTTCAGGCCTTGAATTAGCATGGCCATCATGATGTACTTTCGCTTCATACAAAGCCAAGGAGGGAGGTTGTACACGCACATAGCCACCGGCCAAGTGCTATGTCGACAAGTCATGCTATCGAAGGGATTCATTCCATCCGTACTCAACCCAAACCTTACATTTCGCGTCTCGGCTCCAAAAGTTGGATACGTAGTGTCGATGTTTCTCCACTGGATTGAATCAGTGGGGTGTCTTAGCATGAAATCTTTCTTACGATCATCGGCATGCCATCTCATAAGTTTTGCGTGCTTTTTGTTTGCAAACAAACACTTTAGACGTGGAATTATAGGAAGATACCACACTACCTTAGCCGGCAGTCCTTTCCTATCTTCGACACCCTCTGATTCATCACCTTGAACATCGAGCTGCTTGTATCTGGATGTCTTGCATACTGGACATACATGTACGTTCGCATACTCTTTACGGAAGAGGATACAGTCGTTCTTACAAGCATGGAGTTTTTCTATTTCTAGACCTAGAGGATAAAGAATCTATTTCGCTTTGTATGTACTCATGGGCATCTCGTTTCCCTGTGGAAGCAAGTCTGCCATGAGTACTAGGAGAGAGGTGAAACTTTTGTTGGACCAACCATTGCTTGCCTTCAATTTGAATAGTTCAAGAACAGTTGATAATCTTGTGTATTTTGCCATGCAACCCGAAAATAAAGGTTTCTCTGAGTCCTCCATCAAGCCCAGGAATTGCTCATATTGTCTCCCCTCTAGGTCGTTTCCTTCTGCGTCACGCAACATTTCCTCCAATTCATTATCGGCTGGCTGCATATCTTCATCCTCCTCGCAATCGCACTCACCATCGACATCATCTTCGTTGCTAGTCGCCTCATCTCCACCCGGTAAAATTATGTGCACCTCGCCATGATTGGTCCACCGTGTATAACCACCACTTACAAAGCTCCTACGAGTCAAATGATCTTGTATCTGGGTTCTGTCCTTGAACATCTTCTCGTTCTTACAATCATAGCACGGGCAACACATAAATTTGGCTCCCTTTGCCAACATATCGTCTCGTGCTACTAATAGGATATCATCTACACCATTAATGTACTCTTGGGTGACACGGTTCTCGAGATACATCCAACTTCGATCCATCTCGCACATACTGCTACACAATACATATGCAAGAGACTTATTAACCTACCACATACTAAAAGATCCTAACTATATGATTAATTTTCACTTCATCGTCTCTAAACAACTAAACCTAATTATCTCATCCAACCAAATGAAAGCAAAATAGGGAGAGAGGAGCAAGTAGTACTAACCTTCTTCAATGTCCAATGCAATTACTCCTCATTATCCACTCTCCCTCCCTTCAAAATTGCCTCAAAATCACCCCTAGCCGAACCAGCCGCCACCCAACAAAACAGATCTGGGAAACCCTAAAAGACTTCCCGACTCCCCTGCTTATGAAGGCGACATATATCACAGTCGGTTGGGTCACTTAAACCAACTGTGATGTAACATCACAAGCGGTTCAGCTCAGATCTGTCTGTAATTTATCCTATATCTGAGTCGGTTTGTCAACGAACCACCTCAGATGACTCATTTCAGTCGGTTTGTATACCAACCGACTGAGATCTGTTTAGACATCACAGTCGGCTTCCTTTGTAAACCGCCTCAGATGACTCATCTGAGGCGGTTTATCTCTCAACCGACTCAGATGTTTCCATCATGGGGACACAGCGTCAACATCGGAGACGGTGCTCGTGGCAACCCGCTTGTGATGAGTAAATCAGAAGCAGTTGAACTTTGCCCGACTGAGATGACACGTCCCGGATGAGCCTTTCTGTAGTAATGTGTGCTGGTGGAGTGTGATTGAACATGACCGTTACAATGCTTTCAACCTTAGGTATGAGCCACCCTAATGGGCTAGTCTGTGTACACCAATCCGGCTGATACCCCGACATAGTCCCAAAAGTTGTAGCAGGTGATATATCCCCGGTACCGGACCGTGTGTAACCCTTACACCTATATTGAGGCACCACATCACATCATTTTTTTACTCACCCGGTAAATAAAATGGCAAATTATGCAGCTCACACACTAAGTCTAGGGAAATTATTTAGTCGTGGGTGGCCGATTATACCATCCGTGCAGAAGTATGCAAATCTTGGGTCAATGTACATCGGCAACCGGTGCTTGTGGGAAAGCGAGACAACCCACCATACTCCCAGCCATGGCCTCTTGTCTATCCCGATAATGATTAGTCAAGTTCATTAATTACTTCCCAGTAGTTTCTAAACCAGACCACACTTAACCCATCCATTAGATGTTGAATTCTCTGTCATCCTTGGAATTATGACTTTTATATGTCTAAGCAGGGCTAAGCATCAAGTATGAATATAATCAGACTAAGGGTTTGACTAATCCAATATGGTAAGGTTGAGAGTAGATGTCATGGCTTTTCAAGTTACAGGGTAGTTCAATTCAAAGAAGATAGGACAATAACTACTTATCGAGAAAGTAGGAGTTGAACGCATGCAATATCAAGTGTGAACACAAATAATAGCTTGGTAAATAATAGGAATATCCAATGTGTTCAAAGGGGGGCTGCTTGCCTTGCTGTGCATGATCCAGATTATGCGAAAAATATCGATCGTAGCTCACGTCAACTCCAGCGTCTATCTGAAAGAAGCAAAACGTCAAAAAAGCAAGATAATAATTAATGCCTGAACACCAGCATGAGGATGATATGAAATGCAAGTCATGGCATGGTATGCTTAAAGTAAGAGCTAATGTAACATGAGTCAATTTAATCGGAGTTTCGATGCTTCGTATTCCGAAAGATTTCCTATGAGAGGGAAATAACAGGATTAATTGGTTTAATGTGCTCATTTTATCAAAAAAGCAAACAGGTACGAAAATGACATAATTGAGCATGATTCATTTTACGAACATGTGGGTATATTATTCATGCTTTCAGTTTTAGTAAGAATGAATCACGACATTTTCAATCTTTAATGTCTTTTAGAAAGTTTTTAGGTAACTCTAGAAATGCAATGTCAATTTAAAGAAATAGGAAAAACACTTCTAAACTATTGATGTATTAACAATTTATAGTCGATGGCGCTCAGGGTTAGGGTTGACTTAACCATCTTCAATCAGTTAAACCGGCTACTAGACCTCCGTGGAATTAATTAATTGATACTTCGAATAAATTTAATATATATATATTTAATTTTAGTTAACCAGGTGGGATCCATGTGTCATGGAAAGACTAGAGGTCTAGGCAACTCTATTATGGAATGGGGCCCATGCGTCAGCCAAACCACCCCTCTTTCTTTCTTTCTATTTTTCTCTCTTTCTTTCTCCTTATTTCTTCTTTTTCTTTCTTTCTCTCCCATCCGGTCACTCCCCCGCAGTCGGCTACCCCTTCTCCTCTACCTATTCAGCTTCTTCTCCTCTCTCCTGCTCACCCTCCTGTGTACCACACCACAGCCACCCCACCAATCACCGCCGCACTTCGAGGGCAGCAGAAGCATCTTGGTGCCTCCCTTCGGTCTCCTCTCTACTTCCCACAACCTTTCTCCCCCGATTATCCCCTCTTGGCTCCGGATTGTGCCACCGCCTCAATCACCTACTCCGCCACCGTGGCCGACGCTGATGCACCGCTCTGCCCGACAGTGCCGCCTCCCTCTCCCCCGGGCACCATACCGCCGCTCCCTTCCTTCGCCTCCCTTCTTTGCCCCAGACATGCTGTCACCTTGAGCCCTAGGGCTCGGGATCATCGCCGCCCACCGTGGCACTTGGTTTGCCACCACCTGTGACTACCCCAGGGCCTTGGATTCATCGGCCCAGCCCTCTTCATTGGTTGACCGAGCGACCCCACTCGGCTTCCCCACCACCGGTGGCCTTGGTTGCTCCGCTCAGTTCTACACTCCTGGGCGCAGCCTCCTTCACCTGCTGTCACCGCCGCCGGAGGGTGGGGGAGTTGGTCACCATCGTAACCACGGCGGTGGTAGTTCGCCTCCACGTAAGGTCCCCGCTTCGCCTTCTCTATCCCATTCTCCTTTGTTCTAGGGTTTATTTCTTGCCATGCTTGGTCCGATTGGACTTGATTGAGGTCTGATGGTGAGATGTGATAAATTAGTTGTTGCTTATGGATGCTGTCATTTGGTCTACTTGTTATTGATGCTTGTTGAATGGATAAAACGATGCTATGACAGAGCTAATTTATCTCTAAAAAAAATTATTAGATGGGAAGAACAAAGCTCGATTGATTGGTATTGTTCTGTACCATTTGCTCTAATTAGTTAAAATACTACTATGCTGTGGTCCTTATGCTAATTGATTTCAGTATCAATTACACAATGATGCCTATCTAATATGCTTAGAAAGATGGTACTTACTGAACTTGGTGAATTTCAGTCATGGGTGGCTCGATTGTGTTCTGATACATGATGATCATGCTATGTCTAAGGGATGCATTATCTCCATTGGCTATGATATATTGATATACGTATGCTTGCGGTCTTTTTATTTGATAAGAACAGATGCTATGGTTAATTGTTAGTGAGCTATCAATGATGTCAAACTTCTGTTTGCATGCTTAAAACTGTTAAGAACAGATGCTCGCTTGAACTTAGTTGTCTCTACTTTCTACATGAATGCATATGTCTATTGTCAGATTAAAGAACTGAAAGAACAGATATGATACTTGATTTGTAGCTCAATTCTGTGATGAGTTGATTTTCTGAGAAAGAGGTTAGAGAAGGGTATAATTTGGATAAGAATAGATGCTGCAATGTTGCCTAAGGACCAAAAACTTTATGACGATTATTATGTAATCTGAGGGTTTCTCAAGTTCTTCCTGAGCTTGGTGGTTCCCTCCCTTTTCTCGATGCTCCTCCTCCTCTCTGGCTGGTGCTTCTCTGCTTCTTCTTGAAGAGCTCCTGATCTTGGGTTCCTTCTCGTGAGCCCCTGTTCTTAGTGGTCTTGATCCTCCAAATCCTAGCCTCCTGGAGCTTGAAGTTTGGCTTCAATGTTATACGTTGGTACTGTGGTGGTCTGCTATTTTTGTGAACAGGACGGTGGCCTGGGCAAAAGCTCTAGCTAGGTTGTTCTTATCTATGGTTTACACAGAAAGCTTATATGGTCTCCTTTGCCTTCGGCAGCAAGATGACCACCTCCTGCATGGGTTTTCAGCTGAGATAATCCCCTTGCTAATGTTTGCCACCTCCTGCTTGTTGCCTCTCGGTTGAGCTGATCCTGTGCTTGTGTTTGCTTGGCTAGATAACTATTGCTGCCATTTTACATGGCTCGGCTGACCCTCACGCCAAGGCTTTACTTTGGTCAAAAATAGTGTATTGGTGCTAAAACACTCAATGGATGGCTGCCTTATCTAAAACAATTTGCTTTCTCAAAGAATTTCTTTCTTTTAAAACAAGCGAAAACTATTGGAGGCAAGTAAATAAGTAGTATAGGAAAAAGAAGATATTTTATACTCATCTCTCTTCTCCAAAAGCATATAGATATATGTTAGTTTTTTCGATGAAGGTCTTAGTGTCACGGACCCGGGATCCACATATGGTTAGGGGAACGCGAAGTCGCAAAGGACCGAAGGACTCGTCAGCCCGGTGGCACGGTACCTGCGCCGTACGCACCAAAGCGGGACGATCCGACACCCGCCACGTGCGAGCCGGCCGAAAGCGACCAATCTTCCCAGAACCACATATAGATCCCTGACCCAGTGAAGGGGTAATACCGCGCGATAAGATTGCGCTCCATGATAGTCATAGGAGGACTAGAGCCCGGGATATGCATCCCCTCAACCCAACCTAGCCACGAGGTGCGACTCCGGAAGGTCCAGCTCTGCTCTGCCGTCAGCGCGAAGCGTGACAGTCGTAGGAGACTTAGCGAGTACGGGACGAATCCCCTGGGTCACTTCAATACTTCAATTAACACCAACCGTATCCATTGCGTACGCCCTCGGCTCTCCCAACTCACTTAACCAATTTTAGTTGAAAGGGCAATAAGGACGTTCTCAACGCAACGATACACTCTACGCATGCTAGTAAATTCAGTTTCAATACTCATATCAACCAATCATTCAATCACACACGCAATTACGAAAGGTAAAAGAATGCAACAAGCTCTGCTTGCCTTCGTCGTAGGATTCGGAGACTTGAGTGAGCTCAACAGTTTGCGGTTCTTCTTCTTCGGGTTCTGTCACAAGCAATATGAAACATCGGCAAGGAAACGATAAAAGGAATGAGGTTTCAGCATGTATGCATGATGGGGATGCTAAACATGAAAGGCTACTACATTTGGTGAATGCTAGGGTTTTGCAATAAGTACCATGCTTCATTTCAACTTTAAAGAACTAAAGTAGTTAATCAAGTAGTTATATGCATGGTTCATTGGGTCTAAGTTTATATTAGGGTTAACCATGTTTGATTTGAAGATTAATATGAAAAGGAACTATCCTTATATCCTAGCATATTAGTTACATGTACTAACTGCTTTGGAGCATTGGGATTGAACTAACAATAGAGCATTTTTATAGGTTTTGAGAATATACATTTGTTAAAAGATAAACCCTATACCTCTTGAGAAAAGGTCACCCCAAAAGTTGGAAGGAACACCACAGCTGCTTACCTCCAACCCTAATGCCAACTTCACCCAAAATCTTCCCCCAACCTGCCCTTCTTCTCACTGAGATTCTGCAGCCCGGAACGAATTCCGGACAGCCCGGAATGAATTCCGGATGACCTGAACAGCTGCTGAAGAACTCGGGTTGAGCTGAAAAAGAGAGGAGGAGGAGTGAGGAAATGGGGAATGTAGGAAAGGGGGAAGGGAAGGAGAGGGTTAGCTCACCAGAGGGGCGGCGCCGGCTCACCGGAGTGGGCGCCGGAGCTGAGGAAGATGATGAGGAGGAGGAGGCTGCTGTGCTGTTTTGGAGAGAAAGAGGAAGGAAATGGAGAAAATGTTGATGGGGAGGAGAAAAAGAGGTGAAGGGGCCGTGGGGAGGCTTTTATAGGGCTCCCCGGCGAGCCCTCCACGCAAGCACCACCGCCCACCGCCCCCAAACGGCGGTGGCAACGTGGCAGCTCAACACTGACACTCGGGCGTCACCCGGAAATTCATCCGGAGATGGACTCGGAATCCGGATCACCCGGACGTAGCACCCGGAGGGTCCGGATGGAACCTCCGGCCCTCACAAAAACCCGACCAAAACCCTACTGGACTCACCCGGAATTCCATTCGGAATTCACCCGGATGTTTCCGGGTTCACCCGGATGCTCATCCCGGAGGCTCCGGATTGGACCTCCGGTGGCACCGGGATCTCGAAATGCTCTCTGGACTCCCCCGGAAGTTGACCCGGAATTCACCCGGAATCCGGACCACCTGGAGGTTGAACCCGGAGGTTCCGGACCGAACCTCCGGCTGACCGACTTACCCCAAACTCCTCTCTGGACTCACCCGGAATATAACTCGGAGTCCACCCGGAAATTCCGGGTCACTCGGAGGTTGCGTCCGGAGACTCCGGACCAAACATCCGGACCAAGTGCAGAGAAGAAAATTTTGCAAAGTTTAAGTTTTTAAGATGAGATATGCACATATTCTATAAAACCTAATTATTTAATATTCAAGTTTATGCAAGGTGGTGTATGGATGATGCCATGTATGCATGAGGCAACATAGAACTTTATTTATATACTTGGATGGGTATTACACTTAGCCAAGTGGCCTCAGACAAATTTGGAAAACAAAATTGTTTTATTAACTTATTTATCAAAATTAAATTACTTAGGTTTCACCTTGGTATTATTTTGCACCCGTAAATTATTTCGCGGGTTTACGCTGAACTGTGCCGGTGGGACCACCTCTATTTCAAAATAAATGGTTTTCTAAAACGTGTTGCGTCCCACAGCAAATGGCACAACTCGACGATCTCAGATGAATATGTCTGAAGATCCGACGAGTGCCAACATTTTAAGGTCGCCTCCCCCACATCTAGGTTTAGTCGAGAATTGAAGATTATGATTAGATCTTGTATAGGTAGAAATGGAATGATGTAATCTTCACTTTTTATTTTTGTACATCAGACAATTGTAATTGTACTCCTTTATTATTTCTTCTTTTCACATCTTGTAATCAAACATTGTAAAGATATCCTCTTGATTGTATAAAGTTTAATTGTACAACTGTGTATATGTTTTCGTATGAATTCTCTACAATGCATGACATGTATGGAATGAGATGAGTAGAGCACCAATCCGACTAGTACTAGAGACAACATGATACGACGGAACGGACACAACTCAGCAGCGCGAGTTGTGTCTACTTCTATCTCACGTCACTTCCAACTAGGCTTTAAGGATTAGGGCTCTTGCGATGCATTTCATATTGCAAATACGAACATAATTTTTTTAAACTTACTCAAATTCGTTAACTCAAACGCTAATCAAACTTCTGAAAACAGGGATGTTACATACCAATTTTTACGATCAAACTACATGCATGCGAATGAAAAACAAGACTTTGCCATCGAAAACACAATTTTACGATTGGGAACTACAAGTTTTACAATGAAATCGGCTGGGGTGGGTTTTCCACATTCGGGTCCTGTGGCTGGTTTGGGTTAGTGCATTTCAATGGAAGATAGAATGCGCTCTTGCGCAGATTAGTGCCACCGTGTATATATACACATACAAATAGAGAAAATCCATCTTACAAACGGGTGTTTTTACACCCACATCCCATGTACTACCATGTGGTAGTATATATACCACATATCTCTTTTAGTATGCTCATATGCTATTTCTAAGATACTCTAATGCGACCAGATGAAAATATTGCAAACTAGTCCATTGTGCTTAGCATATTTTGAAAATACCTTCATATTTGTACATAGAAAGGAGTATGTCAAAGAAACTATACATAGCACCTGAAAAGTAGTATCTATACTACATAGTTAGTGTTATATACTATCATACGATGGGTACATATTTCTCGTTGCGCTAAATACTCCGTAAAATGAGTAAACGACATATGGGTGTAACTACACCCAGATGTATATATATCTTTTTTCTTATTCTACTCCTAGTTGTAGAATAGCTTATTCTACACCCCCTAGTTTTATCATATTTTTAACAATAAATTATGATCCAACCCTTCAACATATTCTACTGAAATTTTACTATCTACCATCATTTCTCAAAACTACATGCACAATTCACAATTTTACGACGGGTGTAGAATATCTTATTCTACACCATGTTGCCAAATAGCATAGCTCTAGATACATATTCCTATAATAAAAGAGGATAATGCTTACTTGTTGCAATGATATGGGAGTACGCAGTGCTTTGGTTAGCCCAATGATCTTCCTATACATATATACATAAGGAGAGAGAGAAAATATTTTATATCATGATGTGTCTAGCGAAACAGCTATCACACGTGTCCATGAAGCATCAAGAACCATGTTAGAATGAGCCGGTAATTCCATTATCTGATGGTCCCGAGTCCATGTCCCCAACAATACAAGTATTTTGTAAGTTAATTTAAGAATACAACTAAAATGATGCTGCAAGCACCAAAAACTTCCTGGTGCATTATGCGCCACCTATAGAATAGTTAGTTGCCCCTTTCGCATTAGTTTTTATTCCAATCTGTGCAATTGCATGAGCCAAGTGTTTACTTGTTTATTTAGAAATTCAAACTTACAAATAGTAACGATCAAGGACTCTTTTTTGAGTCAATCTATATATGAATAATAAGGAGCAAGAACTCTTATTTTAATCAATCTAAACCGAGTTATGTTATAACTAGGTCCCACCAGATAGAATTTCTAGAGAGTCTGTAATTAATATAGTAATAGATAGATAGATAGATAGTGCATTACTAGTTGCTCAACAAAGTTGTTTAGTTAGTTTTTGTTAGTGCATTACTAGTTGCTCAACAAAGTTGTTTAGTTAGTTTTTGTTGTTTTAAGGATATGAAAAGAAACTGAGATGAGGCTTAGCATGTGCCATTAGGAGAAACTGTGTGCACAGAAGCATCAATTGATATCTAATGTCTTTACATAATGAAGGCAACTTGCCTTATGACCAAAAATTTACATGGGTTCTCCTGGTGCAGCTTTGTGCCTTTGTTTTATTTGTACTAAGAAGCTTACTTACGAAAATGTCCTTAAATGCTATTTCAAAAATACTCTAATGCAAGTCACATGAAAAAATTGCAAGTTAGTCTATAGTTCTTAGTATATTTAAAAATGCATTCATATTTGCACGTAGAAAGAAGTATGCAAAAAAAATGTACATAGCACCTCAAAAGTAATATATATACTACATACTTAGTGTTATATACTCTCATACTATGGGTACATACTTCTCCTAGCGCTAGATACTCCGTAGATGAGTGAAACAACACAAGAGTGTAACTATATATGTGTGTGTGGGGGTATGTATGAAGTATTCATCTTACAACTAGGTGTAGTTATACTCACATCCCATATACTACAATGTGGTAGTATATATACTACTTTTTCACTTTTACTATGCTCACATGTTGTTTCTAAGATACTCTAATGTGAACCACATGAAAAAATTGCAACTTAGTCTATAGTTCTTAGCATATTTTTGAAAATAACTTCACATTTGCACAAAGAAAGGAGTATGTCAAAAAAATGAACATAGCACCTCAAAAGTAGTATCTGTACTACATACTTAGTGTTATATACTCTAATACTATAGGTATATACTTCTCATTGCACTAGATACTCCGTAGAATAAGTGACACATGGGTGTAACTACACATGGTTGTAAGATATAGGCTTCCTATATGTAGGAAGACTTTCTATCGTGGTGTGTCTAGGAAAACAGTTATGACACCTATCAATGATAGATGCATGAAGATCTATGTCAGAACGGGCAGTAATTCCACTGCCATTTCCAATTAGTTTTTGAAAATAGATAAAGGTGTTCAGATAGACAACCGTTCTGTTAGACCTGACACCTAACCCCCACTACTACAAAAAGAGTCATCCTTGATCGGATATCACTGATAGGTGACAAGCCACCCGTCAGATGTACTATAGACCTCAGACGGGCAGCTCTTCACCCATCAGAGGTGACTTCACCATGCGGCTCACGTTTGTGTCCCCATATTACACCACTGACGGTACACAAATAGAATTGTTAGTGGTGACTTCACCATGCTACTCAGCTCTTCCCCATATGACAGCACTGACGGGCAAGTAAACCACCCATCAGTGGTAATTTCACATCACAAGCGGGTCAATTTTTACACAAGTCAGTGATGAACGTCAAAGATAGATCAATTTTTGACCCGTCAGTAGTGACCGATCATGAATTTCCCGCCATAGATGAATCTGTGATGTTCATGCGACAGAACGCAGAGCAAACTTTACTTCATTCAAAATCCAAACTTCACTCATTTCATTACAACAAAATCCCCCATCTAATACAAGATAATCCCGCTTAACTAATCCTACCTATGTGATCCTATGCCTCCTTCTTGGCAGGCCTTCGGTGTCATAAATGCCGGATTGAGCCGTGGATGACTCCCTATCGTCGTCGCCGTCATCGCTGTCATCGTCATCGTCGTCATCGTCGGAGTCGTCGAACTCCTCATCTTTGGCATTGTACAACTCGAAGTCATACAACGTAGCATCCTCGTCGTTGGGGTTGGCATCGATCACCTCCTCGTCCTCGTTCTCTTCCTCTTCCTCGTCCTCGTCCTCTTCCTCCTCCGAGCTGGGCGGCGACAGAGAGTCGTCGCCATCCATCCACCTGCAACCGAAGGAGAACAACGCCACCTCGTCGAAGAGGTCGGTCCACTCATCGGTGGAGACCACCATCTTTGGCTCCTCCTCCTTGGATGAGTAGTTGGGACCTGCTAATCGGCGAGTCCATGGCGGCGGGGTCGGCTTGGAGTGACAAGGCAAGTGGAATGTAGAAGCGGAGCGTGTAAGGAATGTAGAAGCTACGCGGTCGGTTTTAATGGAGCTGGGGAGTGCAAGAGACGCTGCGCAGTGTGTGGGAAATAGAGCAACTCTAGGAAGACGAAGCGACGGGTCAAATCTATGTTGGGGAACGCGCTACGCAAAACAAAATTTTTCCGCGCACGAACCAAACCAAGAAACACTATCGAGGTGTAGATAACGATATCATACCTTCGACGATCACGTCAATGCAGCGGAGAAGTTGACCGATGTCGATGAAGTCCGCAGACTCCCGCAGCTAGGTTATACCTCCCAGCCGCGAGAGCGATCTCCTCGTGAATAGTTCGCCCGATCAAACGCCGAAGTATACGACGTCTCCGAGGTATCCACGCGTACCGGATCAGCGACACCGCGGTAATGTGTGGACCAGCACACAAGAACAGCGGGGATCTACGAGAAGGAGAATCAGCAGCGCGCCGGCAGCTGTAGTAGATCCAATCTAGAAGAGAGAGAAAAAGAAGGCTGTGGCCAATCTAGAGATGGCCGGCCTAGGGTTTAGTCCAAGGGACTAGGGCTGCCTCTGGGGCTGCTTGGGATACCCTTTGAGGTGCCCTGCCACTCTATTTATAGGGGTTGGGGCAGCTCTCCCTAGGCAGGTGGAGTCCTACTTCAGCAGGGACACCCTGTTGGAGTTGGAGTCCAACTCCACTAGAACCTTCTAGAACCTTCTAGAATTTCTAGAACCTTCCAGAACCTTCTAGAATTTCTAGAACCTTCCAGAACCTTCTAGAATTTCTAGAACCTTCCAGAACCTTTCAGAACCTTCTAGAACCTTCCAATACTTTCCGGAACACTTCCGGACATCACCGGAACCATCCGGGACCTCCCGGAACACTTTCGAGATCATCCGAAACACTTTCGGAACCCTTCTCTCTCGTTCTCCATAAATCATAGCATTCCTAAATGTCGCTAAAACGTTAAGCGTGTGACCCTATAGGTTCGAGTATATGTGGACATGTCCGGAATACATTCCGGTCAATAATCGTCAGCGGGATCTGGACACCCATAACGACTCCCACATATCATCGAAGATCTTTATCGAGCAAACCTTGTATTGTCGCATACAATTCCTTTTGCCTCACGATACATTACACAACCCGAGGCGAGACTTTGACGGTATCCCTGTGATCAACTCCTTGATCACCATACCTAGTTATCCTCGTTACCGGTTTGTACTCTTTTCTCGTTTCCGTATTCCGGTATCCCCGTGACTAACCTTTTAGTCACAATACCTGGCCAGGCGATGCTGGACACCGTAATACCGAGTGGGCCCAGAGTGTATCTCTCCATCGCCGGATGGGCAAATCCCAGTCTTGACATATCTAGAACCACGATATACTTTCTGGTGTACCTGGAAGTCACCTTTATAATTACCCAGTTACGGCGTAACGATTGATGACCCCAAAGCAACCATCCGGTATCCGGGTCTATGATATTCTCATGGTCTAAGGACGCAAGTAAACGTTAACACATCATGAGAAGATACTGACAACATATTGACGAAGTGATCTCGCAGTATCTCATAAGGGGTCTATCCAACACCATTGTTACCCTAACAATGTGTTCCCATTATTGCCGGCATCCTTGTTACATTAACAATGCCCATGATCAGGAAAACAAGATCATCAACAATACATGAGCTAGTCCAGAGGCCTGACTAGGGATCTGAATGGTGTTTATTATTCCACACATGCAATTAGGTTTTCCTCTGAATCTCATATTCAAGAACCAATGCAATTTTAGCATAGAACATAAACTTAATCATGAACATGAAAATAGAATAATAACAACTTTATTATTGCCTCTAGGGCATATTTCCAACAATCTAAACCATCAATGGTGACCCGGTGTTTCGTCTTCCAAGAGTTGCTCTATTTAAGTGATGTGTCTAGTCATCACTGACGGGTCAAAGTTTCACCCATCCGTCAGTGGCTAGTCACCACTGGCGGGTCATATTGTTACCTGCCAGTGCTGTAACCACCACCCCATAACCAATATCCCCCGTGCGTGGAGTCTAGGGTTTTACACAACACTTCTTACCCACGCCGTGTGCTGCCTCTGACCTCCTCCATGCCCCCCGTCGATCGCGAGCGCCATTCCAGATGTCATATGCGCCTAGGACCGTCCCCGATGTCCTCCACGCCCCCGTCGACCATGAGCGCCATCCCCAATGTCCCCCACGCCGAGCGTCGTCCTCGACCTCCTCCACGTCCCCCTGTCGACCGTGAGCGCTACTGTCCACGGGAGCGCCACCTCCGACGTCCTCGTCCATGCCAGTGCCTGTTCATCCTCCTACATATCGTCCCTCCTCCTCATGCAATAAAAATTTTATGGTTTTACACAACACTGGCATGGCTAATTGCTTTCACTATAACATGTTGCTATTCAAATTTTGATGCCATTTTGTTTACATAGTCATTTTAGTTTAGCTATTCTTAGCTATTTTAGTTAGCTATGCCATGTATTTAGTAATACATTTGAATGCTTAATTTGAAGATAGTATTATCTGTTTGCACAGTCCGAGCGTATTATATCAAAGTTGTTGCCTCCTTGATTATGCCAATGATGAAAACAACCTACTATTAAATCGTGTATCATGGTTTGAAAGGGCTTAGGGTTCAGGGTTCAGGGTAAGGTTAAAATTGCATTAACCCTAACCCTAAATCCTGCACCACTAAGCCCTCTCTGACCAATGTGTGATTATTTAAAATGAGAAATCTTCTGAGGCTATCCTTTCTACTTTGTGATTATGTGAAATGTGATCTATTACTTTGTGAATATGTCTTAATTATGCATCGCAGTGGTTTCATACAATTGTTGATGTGTATTTGTGGATAGAGGTGATGTGTATAATTAATCTGTGAAGGACATATTAATACACATCTTAATTTCTACCCCCACCCCCTTTAATAATGTTTATATATGTGTATAATTAATCTATTAAGGACAGATGATACACATCTTCCTAACTAACCCCCCTTCTTTCTCTTTTTCCTATCTTTCTTTCCTCAAATTCTAAACTAGACAGATGCTACATACTAGCCTTCTCTCTCTCAAAACTTGTATGAACACATTTCATGTTAGCTTCTTCTCACCAATTCTATATCGTCACCAATTGCTTATCGACAACAAAAGGGTTCCACACAACATCAAGAGGAACACGTTCTCCTCGATAGTGCAATGCCTTCACGACAGGTTTTGGGCCTACGGTGAAGAAATCACACTTGTTGGGGAGAATGTGTACTTGCTGATGTCATGCAAAACCGTACTGTTGTTAACATGCAATTGGTCACACATATAGTATCAGTTACGAGAGGGCGGGTTAATTGTGCCAATGATTATGCCAATGACTTGCCTATTTACAAACATCTGCCTTTCAAACCACATCAAGAAGAACTACATGTGGGGGATCGCATGTAGTTCTCCTTGATGTGGTGTGGAACCTATCTATTTGTAAATTGGCAAAGTGTTTATGCATGGTTTATGGTTTATGCCAATATGAAAATGACCACATAATGTGCAGTGAAACAATTCTTGTAGAAAATGATATGGATTTGGCAGAAATCTATAACTTATTTTACAAGCACTTGCTTGACTGTACAAGTGTTACAAGTACTTGCTTGTGATTATGTGAAATGTGATCTATTACTTTGTGAACATGTCTTAATTATGCATTACAGTGATTTCATACAATTGTGCTTGTGGTACCTTGCAGTTGGGGCTGCTGAGAGGCTGTGCAGCTGGGTTTTTCATAGGGCATTGCTAGCAAATCATGAGGCTAGCTATCAAAGCTGGTTAAACCAGCTAGGACAATAAGTCACCACTGACGGAGGCTAAATCGCAATCGTCAGTGGTGACTTATTGTCGTCACTAGTAATAAGTCACCACTGATGAGCGTCTAAACTACGGTGGTCAGTGATGACTTATTATCGTCACCACTAATAAGTCACCACTAACGGGCGAATAAACTCTGCCCGTCAATGGCTAGTCTCAGCATTTGCTAGCTATGCCCTCTCGAAAACCTAGTTGTACAGCCCTTGCTGCATAGCCTCTCAGTAGCCCCAACTGCGCATAAGCACAATATATCACCACATATATAAGCACACATATATCATTTCATGCATATCATTGGAATCCAACATCAGTATAAACAAAACTATAGCTGGGGTTGAGGGACAACGGTTTTTGGGGGTAGTTGGATGCTGGTATAGAATCCACCACTTGGTTGTACGACATAATGGTTGAAGAACCATGCAAACGTATCTCTGATGTGGCATTCATCTTGTTTTTCATTGTAGTTGTCAAACTAGATTTTAAAATCCTGTAAATTAATTAGAACATTAATTTCATATGGATATGAACTAAGTGTCAGTTGCGTAGTTGATAAAGATTTAGATCGATTATACCTTTTCTAGGCAACTGGGTTCCAGCAATAACGAGAGCATCCATGTGGGTGCAAAGGTAGAACCCACGTGTCAAGCTATTATCGGGTTGCTGCTTGTACGGGAAATCAAACCTGTGGGTGAGCTTTTGGGCTGTCTCTTTCTTGCAACGGGAGCCTCCTCCCTGTGCCTTAAAGATGACAAAAGCACTATCGATGCACTCCTAGATGTTGGAGAAGTCCTGGGGCGGTAAGGGCTTTCTTTGTATCTTGGAATCAATATAAAAGACCTTGTTCGAAGATAGAACAATCAGTAGAAGGATTCAATGGCCGCTGCATACATACCATCATAGCCAAAAAAGAGATCTAAACATGTAGCGAAGTGCATAAAAAGAAAATATAAACAATAGTAAAGAACTTACATTGGGTTGTAGGCAAAGATGTAGTCCTTGTCCTTTTGGGTGACCCATGCCTTCACAATGTACTGTGTTACGGACTCTTGATCCTGCTTCATATGTTCATCATGCAAGATAAGCAGGTCGATGAATCCAATGCCTACTTGCAAGTGCTTGGCCACTAGGGTCTCAAAAAGTGTCCAAACCCTCATCAAGTTAGTGTCGAGTCTTTTGAGGTTATAGAGATAGAACAAGTCTTCGAAGTTGATGTCAAATGTACGACTATCAAACTCACGATAGAAATGGTAAGATTATGGCACTTGGAGCTAGATGTACCCCAAATACTGAGCCAGGCTATTAGAATGTACCATGTACATGTCATGAAGGATTTTTGCTTCGACGCACAGGCTTTATACTTCAGACTCGGTGAGGAGCGGCTGACCAGGAATGTATGTCTGATCTTTCACTACTGTTGTCGGAGTTGATAGAAAGGACAAGGCCTTACTGGTGCTATCTGTTCGTACGAAATTGGATCCGTGGAACACCTAGGTGATGGGAGTCGCCAACCGCACTTACGTGTGCGATAACCGGATGCTTTTCGAGCAAAGCAACAAAGGATAACTATCGCACTTACACGTACGACGAGCGATTGCTTTCCGAGCAAAGCAACAAAGATCTTCCTACTTACGTGAGGAAGAACCGACTGTTTTACAGCGCAAAACAGCAAAGATCTACTGCTAAGAAAAGGTAAAAGATAAAAGATAAAAGATTGATCTGATCGATTGTTGGATGCTTCAATCGGCCGTCACCCTTTACATATTTATAGGGCGGCTGGTCTTCCCGTAGGAGATCTGGACTCCTAATCCTAATTGATTACAGATATACAATCTTTCCTTATTCAAAAGGATCCTGACCTATTATACATATAACTTTCCATCGCTCAGGACTCCTTCCCGAGTACGAGACATCTTTCCATACGAACCGAGAGTCTTTCCGAGTTCGTGATCAATTCTTTCCTTTCTGAGACTCTCTCCCTAAGTCTCCGTGTCGGATAAGTCTTGGTGATTCGTCGGGTTGACTTGATTGCGTCGTGGCTTGATTCTGCTGGGATTCGGCTCCGTCCGACTTGTGCCTTCTCGGGGACTTGAGTACTCGGGAACACCAGTACTCGGGGATACGGGCCCGGGTGTTCGGTACTCGGGCGTGCTGGTACTCGGAATTACCAGTACCCGGGACTACCAGTACTCGGGTCCGCTGGCACTCGGGACGCCAGTACTCGGGAACGCGAGTACGAGTGCTCGGGGCTGATGACGCTCAGGGTCGATGACGCTCAAGGTCGATGACGCTCGGGGCGCGAGTGCTCGGAATCACGAGTGCTCGGGGTTGCCGCTGTTGAATGCCCGGAGGTGCCGCTCGTGACTTGATGACGTAGTACTCGGGACATTAGCGCTCGGGGACACCTCCGACTGCTCGGGTCTTCGGGAACTTCTGTGAGTGCCTTCGTACTCGATACATGACGAGTACTCGGGGGAACTGCGGATTGCTCGGGGTGTGAGTACCCGGACCTGCGCTCCAAGGGTTAATGCTAAATCCATAGCGAGTGAATCCATTATTCTAATTTGGCTAGTTGAATAAATCTTAAAGCCAAATCCCACTGCAAGCAAAACCTAATACTTAATTTGGCTAACCGAATAAATCCTTAAGCCAAATTACGCTGTAAACACATGCCCCCCTGCTTTTTAGTATAATTGCATTTACCAAAAACACCGTGACCTACACCATTGCTTAGGTCGATACCTATAAAGGACATATCGGCCAAGATTTTGTTAAGCCATCTGCCACACACTCGGGTAATACCTTTTCAGATATTTCCCATTGAGAGCCTTAGATAACCATTCCCCTTGCAAAGATTCTACAAGATAAGAGTTCCCGGGGACGATCTCGACAACTCTATACGGACCCTCCCAACTCGGCGACCACTTGCCGAATTTATTGTCCCGAGTTCCAATAGGTAAAATCGTCTTCCATACTAG
>JAGXJF010000674.1:0-52275 GCA_019208055.1 Stipa capillata
GGAGAGAGCCCGTATTGTCCCGACACAGGAGCACCAACAGCCCAAGCGCTGGCTACGCCGAGTAAGAGAAGACATCTTCGACAGTGTCTACGACTCTTCACCCCAAAACCAGCACATCCGCTTCAGCCCCTACTCAGGTATTGTACACCCGTCGTTGAAGAAGAAGAGGAAGATAAGATCCGGAAGAGCGTGTGTGTATATCTCCACAGCGACACACAGTCCGAGGAGAGTATAGATGACGCGTGGCGAGAATACGCAATGGGATGCTTACGGACCTGTCGTCCCCATGAAGAAGCCCCTCTAGTCCTTAGGAAAGTGTTCGGATTTTAGTGTAGATGAAGTACAATTTGTAATGTAAGTTGACCAAAACCCTAGGTTTAAGACATCTTTTGGAGGCATGAATTGGGTATTTGGAGCTGCATAGTTGGCATTTTGTAACGTTAGTTCGCCGTAAGGTGACCTAAACCGTGGCCCAATGTATGACAATGTCGGACGTATTAATACATTCTGTGTTGTCGCTCCAGCGCTCTTATTGTCGTATTTTTGTACTGTGTTTTCTCGTGAAGATATGTATGGAAACGACAGGACATGTCATAAATACTTCACCACACATGTGTTGCGACTAACTCTGTTGCCTTTGGTTGCAACAGGAATGGCCCGAACACGTGGAGCTCGCTCGTGGCGTCGTGAGAACAATGGGAGAAGCCACCTCATCCCCGGGAGCCAAGTGTCGCGGACCTTGCTCAGGACTCAGCACAGATCTCGAGCAGCGGGCGCGCAATCAAGGCGCGGTGGTGGACACGCTCATGGATAGGCCTGCTGACTTTCAACGGACCCAGCCTCAACTTCAGCCAACCGATGATTCCTTTGGAAAGCTGATAGCTGGATCCAGCAGATTGAAAGTAAACAGAACTGGCGGAGTGCACGATGCGAACAAGGTTAAATTGACTTATCACTACCTGGTGGCGCTGCCGCGAGCTGGGGCAGAACTTCAAGGCCAGCACAGGCCGCCGGCCATGTAGTCACAGGGGCTGAATCCGGGCGGTTTCCGTGTGAAATTCCATATCCCCTTGGGATCATGGCACTGAAGAACAGGAATTTCCGTCAGGCTCCGTCAGGGTGGAGCCCTGTTATGCAGTTCTCAGGGAGTTTAATCACCTCGCCCGGTATGCACCCGTGAGGTACCACTGATCAGGAGACAGGTGGACAGTTTCACGGAGAACTTGAATGAAGGATGCAAAACAGACTCGTTATGTGGACGTTCAGAAACATCAGCACCTGGTAGATAGTCCATCCAATTGAAGCAAAAGAGCTAGCGTTTGATCAGTACCGCAAGCCTCGTGAACGAGAGGCACAGAAACCAGTCGCAAGCAGTTCCAAAAAAAAAAAGGGGGGGCCCGCGGGTGTTGTGGAGCACAGCCACCCCCCCAGCAACGCCTACCCACCAAGACCTCAAGGGCTATGCTCAAGGATATGCTCCTCAGCCTCAACCATGGAGAGTTCAGCCTCGGCCTCTAGGGAGGCCAGCAGACAGAGCGTCCACGTTGACATGGGCGCGAGTGAAGTGGCTATAACTGTGGACAACATGGGACACTTTGCGCACGCCTCGTTCATACCTCGGGTCGGGGCCACCAGCCCAAATGTGTGTCAGCAGGGTCAGACCAAAGCGGAATCCTCAGCCAGGAGGCCAGTCACACTAAGCCCCAAAGACCCCGGCCGTGCCAGAGTCAAACCATGTCACGCCGAGATGCGCAGGACGTGCCAGAAGTTGTGCTGGTACGCTTTCAGTAAACTCAACTCCTGCGACCGTACTTTTCGATTCGGAGCATCGCATTCCTTTATCTCCAGTACATTTGCACATGAGCATAATATTCCTTCATCAAACTTTGCATCCTCCGCTCCTTATTGCAACCCCTGCTTCGGAGATAAAGACGAACTGGTTTGCAAAGATGTTAAGGTAGAAATGGTGGAGAGACCTTCTAGCCAATGTTGGTGGTATTAAAGTCAACAGGGTTGGATGTGATTTTAGGAATGGATGGTTAACCAAGCATAACGCCAAGATGGACTGTGCCGAAGGTCTGTCTCACTGGTAGCTGATTCGGGCAAAACAGTTACCTTTGTGTCATCTCCTCTCCTCCGGACATTGTTTACCATGGTGGCACCCAAGACCAGGATATTGAGCTAGTTCCGGTAGTTTGTGAGTATCCGATGTTTTCCCTGAGGAATTGCCGGGAATGCCTCCTGACCGTGCCGTGGAGTTCGTCATTGACCTCCCGCCCGGTACAGGCTCCTGTCTCAAAGCGTCCCTACCGGATACCCCCAAATGAATTATTAGAGATGAAGAAGCAGCTCCAGGAGCTTGAGAGCCAAAGGATTATCAGACCCAGTTCTTCACCCTGGGATGCCCCGCGATGTTCGTGAAGAAGAAGGACTTAAGTTTACGAATGGTGGGTTGACTACCGCCCGTTAAACGAACTCACGGTGAAGAACAAGTACCCGCTTCCTCGGATTGATGATCTATTTGATCAATTGACCGGAGCTTGTGTCTTCTCCAAATTGACCTTCGCCTGGGCTACCACCAAATAAAAATCAGATCTGAAGACATCCCAAAAACGGCCTTCACTACTCGCTATGGATCATACGAGTATACAGTCATGTCCTTCGGATTGACCAATGCTCCGTCCACCTTCATGCAGCTCATGAATTCCGTATTTATGGGAGTACCTTGATCGATTCGTCGTCGTCTTTATTGATGACATCCTTATCTACTCCAATCTGAAGCAGAACATGAAGACCACTTAAGAATGACATTGGGACAAGCTTCGTGAACATCGCCTCTATGCGAAGTTTCGAAGTGTGAGTTTGGAAATACCAAGTGGAATTTCTGGGCCACGTTCTTTCCGCCGAAGGTGTTGCCGTAGACCCCAGCAAAGTGCAAGCCGTCCAGGATTGGAAGTCACCTAGATCAGTTACTCAGATTCGTAGCTTCTTGGATTAGCAGGCTATTATCGTCGGTTTATTGAGGGATTCTCCTCTATAGCCAAGCCCATGACAGAGTTATTGAAAAGGATACTAAGTTTGTTTGGTCTGACAAATGTGAAGCGAGTTTCCAAAAACTCAAAGAGAAGCTGACTCAGCCCCGGTGCTTATCCTTCCTGACGTTCACAAGGACTTTGAGGTTTACTGCGACGCCTCCCGAAATGTTTGGGATGTGTCCTCATGCAAGAAGGCCAAGTTGTCGCATATGCCTCACGACAGTTGCGTCCGCATGAAGTCAATTACCCAACCCATGACCTGGAATTGGCAGCCGTAGTGCATGCCCTGAAGATCTGGCGACATACCTCATCGGTAATCGTTGCGAGATTTATTCGGACCATAAAAGCTTGAAGTACTTGTTCACCCAACCAGATCTAAACCTCCGCCAAAGAAGATGGCTTGAGCTGATCAAGGATTATGATTTAGGTCTGAATTACACCCCTGGCAAGGCTAACGTTGTTGCTGATGCACTTAGTCGGAGAGCTTATTGTGACAACACCATGATTATGGAGCAGCAACCCCCGCTTCACGAGGAATTTCAGCGGCTCAACTTGGAGATGGTTGAGCAGGATCCCTCGCCACCCTCGAGTTAAAAACCCTCTCTAGGAGACCAAATTAGGGCTGCCCAAGCTCAGGACGTTGGAATGCAGAGAATCAGAGAAAAGATAAAGGATGGTACCACCACCTGTTTTACCGAAGATGAGCATGGGAGTGCTATGGTTTGGAAAACGGCTCGTGGTACCCAAGGACCAGAAGTTAAAAGATCAGATCCTTAATGAAGCCCACATTCTCCACTGACTATTCACCCCGGCAGCACAAAGATGTATCAAGATCTCCGTCAGCGATTCTGGTGGACCCGAATGAAAAGAGAGATTGCTCGCTATGTCGCTGAGTGCGACGTATGTCGTCGTGTAAAAGCCGAGCACCAGAGACCTGCAGGACTACTTCAACCACTCCCCGTTCCTGAGTGGAAAGGGAAGAGATCAGCATGGATTTTTGTGGTTGGACTACCTAGAACCCCAAGGGCAACGATGCGATATGGGTTATTGTGGATCGCCTTTCCAAGGTCGCCCACTTTATTCCTGTGAAAACCACCCACAATGTCGCTCAGTTAGCAAAGTTATATATTGCCCGGATTGTCTGTCTTCACGGTGTCCCCATCAGGATCACCTCGGATCGAGGTACCCAATTCACCAGCCGATTTTGGAAATGCTTACATGAAGCCTTAGGAACCTCTCTATCCTTCAGCACCGCCTTTCATCCTCAGACTGGAGGTCAGGTTGAGCGAACCAACCAGATTTTGGAAGACATGTTAAGGTCCTGTGCTCTCACCGCTGGTTCCAATTGGGAAGACTACTTACCTTATGCGGAGTTTGCTTATAACAATAGTTATCAGACTAGCCTCGAAATGGCTCCGTTCGAGGTACTTTACGGAAGAAAGTGCAGAACCCCACTGAACTGGTCAGAAACTGGTGAGAGCAATTCTTTGGACCAAACGCAATTGAAGAAGCGGAAGAGCTAGTTCACCACGTTCGACAACGTCTTCGTGAAGCACAGTCGAGACAAAAGAGCTACGCCGATCCACACCGCCGAGAAGTTACCTTTCAGGTTGGAGACAGTGTATATCTTAAGGTCACTCCATTCAAAGGAGTCCACCGTTTTGGAATGAAAGGAAAGTTGGCTCCTCGCTACATTGGGCCATATCAAGTCTTAGCCAAGCGAGGAACCGTTGCATATCAGTTGGAGTTACCCCAGAGTTGTCCCAAGTGCACAATGTCTTTCATGTGTCCCAACTAAAGGCGTGTCATCGCATCCCCGAAACAAAGATCAACCCCAAGATGGAAGTGTTACATGAAGACCTCTCTTATCGAGAACATCCAGTGTATATCCTCGATGAAAAAGAGCGCAAGACCCGAAGCCGTGCCATCAAGTTCCTCAAGATCCAGTGGAGTAACCACACTGAAGATGAAGCTACGTGGGAACGTGAAGACTGGCTTAGGACAGAATTCCCTGACTTGTTTGTCGATCGTTAGAGATCTCGGGTCGAGATCTTTTTAAGGGGGGTAGGTTTTGTAATACCCGAAACACCTTGTAACACCCAATTCGAACGATTAGGGTTTTGATCGGCATTCATGCATACATGGCATCCTCATCACCACACCTTATTTAAACTTAGTTGTATATCAACTTTACTTTATAGAATATGTTAATATTTCATCCTCGGTGGATAATAGTTGCAAACACCAATCAATTTATTTGAAGTACTCAAAATAACAAAGTCATCAATAAGGGTGGAAGACGTCATCGAACCCTTCGAAGAATCTCCGTCCCTAACCCTAAAACCCTAACGGTGCCAAAACTAGGGTTTCGACGACAGGATAGTTCCCAGTGGTGCGAGTTTCTCAAACTCTCCAAATAGCTTAAAAAGGGATAACCTTATCCCCTGACCAAATTTCAAAACCTTTGGAAGTCACTAGGGCTCAATTCTATCTCAACCCGAATTCAAACCCTAAAACACAATTGCATGTGAACATAGTTCAAACCAGCCCCAAACTGGTTCAAACTCCTACAGTAGCTCTCAAATAATGTTTAGAAACCCTTGTAAAAATTTTAGGAATTTTAGAGCAAAGAATGTACATGAAATGATAAAGGGATTGATTCTGAGATATATAAAAAGAAAAAGATAAAAACAAAACCCTAAACTAACCGGACCGCAGCCCATGCGAGCGGCCCAGATCCCGGCCCATTTCCCTCACCCGCGCGCGCGCCCCTCCGCTCGCACCCGCTGGCGCCTCGGGCCCGCCTGTCGGCGCCCTCTCCCCCTTCCCGTGCGCGGGGCCCGCTTGCCAGGGCTGCCCCCGCCACGTCTCCGGCGACCAGTGGCCGCTCGGGGCGGTGCTCCCCGCTCCGACCAGCCTTCCCCGTGGCCGCGCCGCCCCATAAAACCCCCTCTCCCCGCTCGGACAGCCCCCGAGCCCCCGGAAACCCTAATCCCCTTTCCATCCCCTTCCTCCTGAGCCAATTTCTCACCGTCGCCGCCGGTTTCCTCAACTCCGGTGAGGAATCCTCGCCGCCTCGGTGAGCCCCAGCAGCGGATCTTCTACCCCGAGCATCCTCGTTTCATTCCTCACCATTTCCGTGCTTTTCTTGGCCAGAACCGTGCCCGAGCTCCTCCTCTGCGGTCATCTCCTCCGACTCCGGCCACCCATCTCCGGTGAGCGGTTTCCGAGCAACCAACGCCCCTTCTAACCCCTTTTCTTGCTCGTTAGCTTCCCCTCCTTCCCCTCATCTCCCCGCGGCACTTCTTTTTGCAGATCCCCGACTGCAGAAGCTCCCCCGCCGGTGACCGAGCCACCCCGGCGCACCTCGTCGTCGTTGGCCTTCCTCGGGACCCAGCTGCCTCTCCAAGCCGTCCCATCCCCTTCACGGTGAGCAGACGTCGCTTCCCGACGAGTCCCCGAGCCCGGAGCCTCCTTCCCCGCCGCCCGGAGCATCTCCGGTGATGCTCCGGCGAGGTCCCCGGCCGCCTTCACCGTGCGAGAGAGAGAGAGAGCGTGAGAGGGTGAGGTGGTAGGGAGAGGCGACGTGGCGTGGCTCGGTTGGCTGGCTGAGTCCAGTCAGCCGCTGACTGGGTAAGTCCCCGCCCAGTCAGCGCTGCACCCTGGGCCCCGCATGTCAGTAGCACGCGTTGAGGGTTGAGGTTCTCGGGTAAAGTCTTGGGTACGCGTAAGGGTTTAGTTTTGGTTCGAGTAGCCCTCGGGTACCCGCAGCAATTAGGGTTAGGGTTTGTTTAGGGCAGATTTGAAGGAAAATTCAAACGCTCATATCTTTTGAACCACAACTCCAAAATTGATGAATTTTATATTGTTGGAAAGCTGATGAAAAACTCTACAACTTGGCTGAATCAAACATTAAATTTGAACACATGTTCCAGATGTTGTTTAGGGTTGTTGTTAGCTATTGTCGGGCATCGATAAACCCTAGATTCCCATCCTTAGCTCCGATTTCGGCGAATCTTATAGTTCTGGAATCCTTGCGAGATGTCCTACGATTAGGAACCACTAGATTTCCAGTAAAGGCACATGCATGAAAGATTACATGTGGATGGCCCCTTTCATCGTCGTACCTCGTAAACCCTAGCTTGACAAGTGTAACCTTAGGGGCATCGGACTCGTGGCTTACGCTACACATGTTATAAGAACCTAACCAGCACCTTGTCGAGCCCTGACATCGATGTCATTAACCCTAAGTCATCTTAATCTCGCATAAAATGACATGCATGTATATTTAGGGTTTTCATACCACTTCCACTAAGCTTCACATAAAATTTGACGACCCTAATGTTTAACCACCCTCAAGCCACCCCAGTAGTGCATATTGAGCATAGTATATCATGCATACATGCTGGATCTTATGGATTTCTTTATTGTTTCTTTTCCGGTACTTGCGTTATCCATAACAGAGGCCGAAGAGGAAGACCACTTGGCTTACGACACCGAGCAAGAGCTAGATCCTAGCACCCAAGGCAAGCAGAGCTTGTTGCATTGCACTCTTAATATTGTTCGTATATCCCTGATTGTATGCTTTATTCTCGCACGTATTGTTTGAATACTAGCATACTAGGGATGTGATTGGATTGAGTCAGGGTCGATGGTTGGTTGGAGTATGATCTATTGTGTGTCAGTGATGGTCTAAATCTAAAAGATTAATCAACTGGAACCTTGATAATAAGTGAGATGGGAGAGCCGAGGGTGGGTGCACGATGGATAAGGTGGTATTGTAACGAGAAGGAAGAAGGCGAACCCGGGGAATGAAGGATGATGTGAGATTGAGATATTCGCCATACCACCGGAGGTGATTTCATCGTGCACTTTTCCCTTTCCACGCGAGGACGTTAGCGGCAACCGACGCTTTGGTGTTGATGGATGGGCCTACCTCTTGGAGGCTAGCTACCTCAAGAGAGTGAGGCGTCCACCTCACCTTAGGAATCGGGGTGTCGGTAACGGTCCGAGAGAATAAATGATGATAGGACGTTAGCGGCAATCGACGCTTTGGTGTTGATGGACGGGCCATCCCCTTGGAGACGCGTATCTCAAGGAGGAGGCATCCACCTCACCTTAGGAATCGAGTTGTCGGTAACGGTCCAAGAGATAAAATGGTTATAGAATGGATATGGATTGAGATGATGGTCATGGATTGGATGCATATGGGAAAGAGTCTATCGGATTTTAGGTGGTAAAGCTTGTGATGTTATCTAGAGGTCAATGTTACTGCTTTATGTATATTGTTACTCTGAGAAGCATCCATGTTTACTTCTGTTGTAGTATATCCATGTGTAGGACATTTAATCAAGCACGATTAAGTCTTGCGAGTACGTTTGTACTCACCTAGGATATTCCTAGAGCTTGCAGGTGAGCCGGTGGTCGAAGACTATTTCGATGATGCCTAATATTGCTGTTTCCTCGGTAGTGTTCGACATTTTGGGAAAGCTTTTGTGGGTATGAATCAGCGGATGATGTTCCGCTAAGGGTTTGCCAAAACTATTCCGCTGTTGTTCGTTTATCTTATGTAATGGTTTACTTCTTCGGTTATCACCGACTGATGTAAACATATGAGTCCCTCGGGTGGACAATTAGTAGTATTACTGTTAATTAGAGTTTTGTTGTGCTATCAAGTTGTTATTCAGGCTGCCCATATACATTGCGTGTATGATTTGAAGTATATGGGTATGTCGTGAAGGATTGAGGTGGTTCCTCTCTTCACCCCGTTGAGCAGGTGTCGACTGAGTGACCCGCTGGCTGAGATGCAGTGCCGGCCAGGCAGGGTGTGGGTGGGTTCTACCGGGCCTTCGGGTGACCCACTAGCTTCGAGCTAGGTTAGGGTGTGGGTAGAATCACCGGGCTCCTTCGACCTTGCTTCACCTGGTGGAATTGGGAACGACTCCGAACCTTCACCGGAATCTGTGAATCGTATGTGGCTCTGGGAAGCTTAGTCGCTTCCGGCCGGCTCGACCCACGGTGATAGATACATACGACGTATGGCGCGTATGGTATGTGGGTCGAGTGTCGGATCCCTCTCCTGCGGTGCGTACGGCGCAGGTACCGTGCCACCCAGTTGACGGATCCTTCGGTCCTTGGCGATTATCCTTTCCCTTAACCATATGTGATTCCGGGGCCGTGACACATTTAGCCGCACTCAGCCTGATGCAGACATCACTATGGACAACACTACTTCACGTTTAAGCACATCTCTACTTGTTGGGCCAATGACACGAGCCCAACATGAGATGAATTTTTTCCTTAATGCTTTTCCATTTGGCTTGAACATGAATAGTATGCTACTTAATGTGCCAACCTTACGCATGCTAAAGTATGAAGAAACATCCAAGGTGGGAAGTAACGAGACCAGAGAAGGGATTCTAAGCATCAAGCCTAGCCCTAGCCAGACCGCTGCTTCACACCCTCTGGGTACCAACTGAGAATGAAGGCCTGGACTGTCCGGTTGTGGCCGGGACCTTCCATCCGGACCCTCCGGATGAAGGTCCGAATCTTTTCTGGAAGTTCTGGACCTCCTACCCGAATATTTCGGATGAGGGTCTAAATCTTTTCTGAAAGTCCCGAACCTTAGCTTAAACCCTTTAGCCACCCAGACTGTCCGGCCCCAATCCGGACTGTCCGGATCTACCTGCGCATAGTAAAACTGGCCATGGCCCATGTATCTCTTAGGTGGAGAGTTAGACTATAAATACCGTACCACCCCACTAATTAGGGTTAGACTTGATGTTAAGACTAAAAGTAGAGCTTAGCTTCTTAGTATAGAGTTCATCCCTCTAGATTGGAGAATTCACCTTTGGCCTTGTAATTTTTCTTGGATTTGTAAGGATCAGCGTGTGCCTTCGAGTGGAATCTGTGGCATCCATCAAGAGATTGGTTGATTTGGTTTCTAAGTTCTCCAAAGACTATTACGTTAGTGTGTGTTGTTGGGATAAGAAGTCATCTAGATTAGTCTAATTATTGTTCTACCGTGAAGATTGGGGCCCTCCATATCACAGTCAAAGAGAGAGCTTTCAGGTAGAATATTTCGTTGAAAAAATTTGGGGCTAGAATATGAGTTGCTGAGATTGATAAGTTAGCAGCAGCCTAGCTAGTCCTCTCTCAGGTACAAAATGCACTATATGTCGTGATCTCATTCAGCATCTCTTGTCAAAAAAGTTACGGTGATTTTTACCCAACACGTGCAGGAGAAGGACTATAAAGTGGGAATGCACATGTCAGTGATGCCCGTGCCTCTAATTCCATAGCCTCCACGCTACGCAAGAGTCCAAGACACAGGCTAGGCTAGAGACGTTTCTCTTCAGTCAAATGCAGACATGCTGCTCTGCTGCTACGGTATTAGTAGTAGGGTGCCATTTCCGTCTGAGTTGACCGTAGAGGACGATGCAACGTTGGTTGGACCGACGTACGACCCATGCTCGCGGCCATGTGATGAGTATTCATCTTCATCTGGGCGTGACGAATTAATTAGGAAATAATATTCGTCTCGAGACAAATCTAGCTGGAACGTGCACGCCAGGGGCTACCTACGTATATAAAACTATATACTGTGTTTTTTCTGCCAAACCAAAAAAGGAGAAAAAAAACACTTCCATGCAATCTGTCCTTGTTTTCTTCTCTCTCTTATTTGGTGTACGTGCCATGCCAAGCGCTGGATTTTGAACGAAAAGAGCTCGATGAGACGCGTCTCGTCGGGACACCAACTACCAAACGGAGGACAGGGAGACAGTAAATAAATTGACTAATTTAGTCCGGGCAAGCATGATAATTTCTTCCGCCCAGGACGCGAACTAACAAAAACAGCTACAGCATTCCTAAATGGTTGAACACAAATCCAACCATCCATCCCTCCGGTGCTCGATTAAGTCGTCGTGGAATGGCGAACGATAGGAAAAAGACCGACGGGAGGAAAGGCCGAGGAAGGAAACGCATCACTCGCGGTCCCATGGAAATGGAAGCAAATCTGCACCAGAATTCCATCGTGCCAACAAAGCACAGCACATGCTTAATTAGCAGCAGCGGCACAACACGACCATGACGATGACGAGAACTAAAAAAAAACATAACTTCTTCATTGCTCTCCTGCTGATCGCATCGGCTGCAGGATTTGATGTCATGAAAAGCTACCTAGTCACATGCTATGTATGTATGCATATATGCTTGTGTAATTTTGCAGCGAAGCAAAAGAGGCAGGCATGAATCTTCTTCTGCTTACCGGCTCGCCTTGGCTTGCCGTCGTCGTCGACGTCGACATCGCCGCCTTGCCGCGGAGGAGAGAGGTGCGCCTCGCCGGCGACGGCGCTGGCGCCGTTCCGCGCCGCCATCTCCACGTCCTTCGTCATCTCTCCCCGTTCTCTCTCTTTCGCTGGGATGGATAGGTCTGCTTGGAGAAAACGAGTGACAGTCACAGAAAAAGAGCCTCTCGGGCGGTATATATATATGGGGAGGGGCTTGCCTGTATAAGGGTAGAAAATTAATATCGTTAAATTCGTATTAAAAAATATTTTTAACGGTATTCATATATAGTTAGATTAATTAAAATTAAATATTAAAGTCTAGGATAAAACTGGACAACGATGTGTGCTAGCTAGTCATCTGGTACGACACCTATATGGTAACTTCTCTCCCATTCTACTACATTTAAACTGTCACTTTAATTAAAGATTCCGAGAATTCAAAATAGTTTAGCTCACAAACTGTATATGGATTGATGATCCGTTTTCACTGTTAGCTTCATCGCAACGAGATCTTCAAATCTAGATCCCATATTGATATGTTCCAATGAATTTTTTAACTTCCGTAGTTACCAGGTTTAACGAACGAGTTACGTATCCCATATTGCAATGAATTTTTTTAACGTACATAATTACCAGGTTTAATAAACGAGTTACGTAGGTTGTTACTACTGAGCTACCAGGTTATATTTATATAGTCAACGGATTAGTGAACATCATTGCTACACCACTTAAACTTGTATTTCAGTGCTTCGGTAGCCCGATATCATGAAGTACTAGCTAATAGCACTTCATTGTCCCCAATATACTTGCATAATAGTGCACAATAGCTAATGATAAATCAATTACTACCTATAACTGTTCGCTAATAATCTGGTAAATGTTTACTTTAGACTTGGTAGCCAGTACACTATAATCTAATAGTTGTTGACGACGAAAAACTTTTATCGAGATATATCAACATGGGATTTAGTTTTGAAGCCCTCGTCAAGATGAGTCCAATAGTAAAAACAGATCATGAATCAGATTAACGATATGAGCGATAAATTATTTTAATTTCGCATTTAACATTAGATGCGCTGGTGTCATCAAATCCGAACTCCGAGTCAATCTTAACCCAACGCACAATAGCTGACGCCATCGCTTTAATCCAACGGACAATAGCTCGCGCCATCATTTGATCCAACGAATAATAGCTCGCGCCATTGCTTGATCCAAAGGACAATAACCTGACGCAATCACTTAATTCAATAGATATGTGTGCATCGTTGTGAAAGATAAATTGGGACACGTGCTCTGGATAAAATTTCTGAACAAATATTATCTTAATATTTATTTCCATTTCGTTTCTATCAAATCATCAATAATAGTGAAAACGCACATGCGCTTGATTCCACGGACCCTTTTGGAATTCAGTTATAAAGCTGTCAACGTACGATGCGAGGTCAAATATGGCTGGAAATCTATTATATATTAAGCAGAAAAAGGTCAATGAGCCGAAAATTCTCACAAGTTTTTTTAAAATATCTGGCTTTTAAGTATGGTAGATATTATTTTTTAGTGTATCATAACCCGTAAATATTCATAACTATATATAAACAAATTAGCGCAACCGATCGATCAACATAATTATATGCAGTCAAATTACATCCATTAGATTTCATAACTATATCTCAATAAATTATAGTCGATAAATCATTATAACTAGACATAAATAGATCACAACCGATAGATCCATAATTATACCTAAACATATCACGACCAATAGATCTTCATAATTGTATCTAAATATATCACGACCAACAAATTTTGATAACTACACATAAACATCATCCGGCTATTTTGGATTTTTATTACGAATGGACCACAACAGATAGATTTTTATAACTGTACCTAAACAACCAATAGATATTCATAATTTTATACCTTATAAAAAGTTACCAGAGCTATATGACTGCATACTGATCTAATATTACATACAAGTAAATTACTGATCTAATATTACATACAAGCAAATTGGTTAATCATGCTTCGAACTTTAATTCAAAGTGATTTTATATCATATACAAACAATCAATCTGCTCAGTACAAACAACTGAGGGTCCGTCTTGATATACTTCCGTACTTCTAGATATAGTGAGCTCGACTAATTCTACGTACTGATCTAATATCACGTACAAAACGTACGACCAATTGGTTAGTAATCTAAACTTTAGTTCTACATACTGATATCAAGTATAAACAAGCTGCCAACACACGTAAAAACTACCAATCAGCTGGAACGTGATTCGAATTTTAATTATGTGTACTGATCTAATATCATGTACAATTGGTACAAACCATAGTAATTTCGTGTCTTTACAAATAGAACAATAATACATACCCATGTGAATTCAAAAATTTAAGATGATTAAAGACATTTTCCCACGAGTTGCCTGGGACACCCTGCTAGCTAAAATTTAATCCCTCTCCGATTATTTTTTTACAAATGCCATTTGTATCGATCGCCAAAATTCCAATAAATTACTTCTTTATATTCTAACTTTGTGATTGCTAGCAAGAGGATACATCTCTTGTAAGTTTTTCGTAGTGTCATGACTACTATGACATTTAATACAATTTCTTTTTAGTTTTACATATGGTGCAATCAAACAACTTCTATTATTTATTTATTTTTTAAAAAAATTCATGGCATCTAATTCATACGTTTTTACTATTATTGTGTTTTTGGTTCCTACAACGAGTTGTTCAATCAATATTGTAATTTGTTGGTGACAGGATACTAGATAATCTATTTTGTATTTGTACTAAGGCCAAGTGTTGGAGTATTATTCCGGCAATACTGAATATGGGGCGGCGTGAGCACAGCAAATCAGGATGGGTGCACACGGAGACATGATTTAGATAGGTTCAGGCCCTCACGGAGAGGTAATACCCTACGTCCTGTGTTTGGTGGCTAGTATAGCTTGAATCCCGAGTGCCGCAAGCCCTCGAGAACCGATCTCAAGGTTGCTTGAACTAGGAAACAATGGAGATTGCCTATGACTAAAAGCTTACCGATCGGAGGTCCCCTACCGGGCCTTATATAGGCGACCAGGGTAGGGTTATAAGAGTCCGAATCGGGTAACAGATTGGTTTCCTAATTAGTTACAACAGAATCCGGGCATGCCGGGCAAGCATCAATCTATGTCTTGTACTCCACGTTGATGAGGTGCCCCCGTGTAGAAGTCGGACTCCGAGTAGTCGGCCCGGCCCACCCTGTGGCCAGAGGGCTGGATTCGTCCTCCTTGATGATACCCGGGTGCCATGTCATCATCAGTAGCCCTCGAGTCCTTCATGATCTTGCTGCTATCGATCTTCACTTCTGGTCAAGTTTCCGGAGTGACTTCTGCTTGCAGGGAGATTGCGAAGGACTGACAGAACTCCTGTGGAAAAGACAGTAAAAGCCGAGTAACATTCACCTGTAAGGCAGGAATATTATGGGGGGTGAGCTAATAACGGGTAAGCTCTGTTGGCACTCGATCCATCCTTATGGACAGAGATCGGCTGATAGCCCAGCGGGGGCCGTACCATGAATCCCGACTGGATTTTCGAGTAGCACCCGGCCTTCCCGAGTGGATTAAGGCCAGCTAGTGTCCCCTGAAGGAATGCCTCCGAAATTCGCATCAGAACCAGAGAAACAAGCCATGGTGCATTGGTTCCCGAGTAACGAAGCCTTACACCGAGTCGTTCCACTGAATCCGGAGATTCCAAATCCCAGAGCCTCCCGAACAGCGTTCTCGGATGGTCTGGGTGGAGAATTCGGCAGCTCCGAGTTGCTCGGCATCCGACTTGTGGCCTACGGAAGGCACGCCATTACTGCCCTTCACTCGGGTGTACTCAGGTGACTGCGTTCCTGCTTGAGGCCAGCCACTGATACCCTTCACAACCGTAGCGCCCAGTTCCGATTCGACCCACGCATCCACACGCATTCTCCTTCCTCTTGCGCCCAAACCGTTCGTCTTCTCCTCGCCCAAATCAGCTCATGCGCACCGCTCCACCCAAAACCCTAACTCTTACTCCGACCACCTCGGATGCAAGCCCCGCATTGGGAAGCTGATCCGACCGAAGCCGAAGAAGACGCTTTGGTGTGGAAGCTGCTGAGTGAAGGAGATTCGCCCGCCGATCCAATGGCCCCGTGGATGAAATCGACGGCGACGGAGGCGCGGCTGGAAATCCTCGTGCGGCTAGGGCTGCTGCCGCCAAAGGAGCTGGTCGAGTGGCGCGCCGCCACGGGGGAGACCATCCCCACTCCGAACACCGGCGAGCTGGTCGTCCACAGCTCCTTCTTCGAGCGGGGGTTCTCGGTGCCGGTCCACCCATTTCTACGGGGCTACTTTACTTCTACGGGCTGGAGCTTCACAACCTCAACCCCAACAGTATGCTCCACGTCGCGTGCTTTATCACATTATGCGAGTGCTATCTCGGCATCTGGCCGTACTTTGCCCTGTGGAAGCACCTATTCATGGTGAAGCCACAGCCGAGCAGAGACAACCTGGCCGTAGTGTGAGGCGCCGGGTTCCAGCTGAGGTCCGGGGCGGCGAAGAGCTACCCGACCCCGCCGATGCAATCCTCGAACAAGGGCTGGCACGCCAACTGGTTCTACTACGCCAACCCCGACCTGTCGTTGCCGGCTTTCTCGGGCCATCCGCCAGAAGTCAAGCCGAGCTGGTCGGATCCCCCACTCGACAGGGAGCAGGACAGCGTCACTGTCCTAATGGCGCAGCTCGCCGAGGCGATGGAGTCCGGAGTCACCAGGACGGTCGTTGTTGCGACCTTCGTCCGGTGGCGGGTGTAGCCTACGAAGCTTCGGGCGCACCCCATGTTCGAGTACACTGGCGAAGATGATGTGACCCGGGAGTCCGCCGAAGAGCTCACGGAGGGTGAAGTCCAGAGCCGGCTCGAGAAGCTCCTAGCTCAGGGGACGAGCCTGGACTTCTCTGGGCGGCCGCCGCCCTTCAGCCGGGCGAACCCGCCGAGTCAGGTGAGTAACTGATACCCTGACCTTTTTTCCTTAATTCTTCGCCGAGTCTCACTCGGGGTTTATCTTCATGCCTTTACAGGTTTTGTTCGGCTTCTGTTCCAACGCTCCCCTCCCGGAGGATGAGATATGGAACCAGCCGTGGTACGCCGATGTCCAGAGTGGCGGGCCGCCACCGCAGGGGGCAGTCGGGGCATCTTCTTCCGGCGCCGGCTCTTCAAAGGGCGCCGGGTCCTCGAAGGGCACCGGACCTTCTAAGGGGAAGGCGCCGGCGGCCGCGGCCCCCCGTCCTCCCCCGCCGAGCGCGCCGGCCCCGGAGGAGGACGAGGATGACGATGACGTTCCCCTTCGCCTGAAGAGGCGAAGGCCGCCGGCGGGCCTACCCCGAGGGGACAGGGCGGCTCCGCCGCCGGCTCGACACCCGCTGCGGCGGGCACCGCTTCATCGGGGCAGGGTGGCTCCGCCCCCCATCCTGACTCGGCGGCTCCGCCTGCCGTGAGGACTGCCCCAGCGGAGCAGGACGGCTCCTCTGCTGGCACTGACCCGGTGGCGCCAGCTGCCGCCCCGAGTGAAACTCCTCGGGCGGCCGAAGACGACGTTCCCGCCAGCCGGTGGGAGAAAAGAGATGCCGACACCGCCTTCGGGGCGCATGGTTGGTCGGGAACCTCGACGGCCCCGGCTGCTGCCGCACCCGGGCGGCGAGCCTCGGGGCCTAAGAGGCGCGTTCCCGTCCCTCGATCGGCCAAGTGAGTGTCCTGTCGACCACCTGTTCATTTGTGTTTTTCGAATGCTGACGGGTTCACTTTCTTTCTGCAGGACGCAGAGGGCGGGGGACATCCCAAAGGCTCCCTCGAGCGCCCCGGGGTCCAGCCGAGGCGGGGATCCGCCGGGGTCGGACGCTGGCCCTCGTCGCCTCCACATGCGGCCTCGTCCTAGCCTCCCCGGCCGTCCCCCGAGCGACCCAGCGCGCGCTCGCCTCGCCTGCCGCTCCTCGGGGGGAGGAGCCCTCCGCCGGAGCGTGGCTCAGGGCGCGCCTGCGGACGCCGGCCGGGGCTCGGAGACGGCGGGAGAAGCAGGTCCCGAGTCGGCTGGGGCCGCCCTGCAGGACCGTGGGGGCAATCTCGACTTGCCCCCGCCGATGGAGGAGTTCAGCGCTGCTCCGCCTCCCCAGCCGTCCTCCGAGCTGGCGCTCCGACCGCTTCGGGTCCGGCAATCGGACCCGTGGCGGCCGACTATGACGATCCGGGAGATCGACGACGTCCAGGAGGAGAAGGAATGGAATGACGTGACGGACGTCGCGGCTCAGCTCGGCGAGATGCTCCCGGCCTTGCTGAAGACGGTGAAGGAGGGAGCCAACCTGCTGAACGGCAGGTTGCGCCCGTTGATGCAGGTGAGTCACCTTTGCTTTCGAGGAGTGTATCCGTAGGGAGTAGCCCCCGGGCCTCTGCCCGACTAAGGTAGTTGGGTGGAGGGCCCTTAGCATTTTTGTAGTTTTCACTCTGGGTGCACGAACAGTGCACCCAGAGGGTGTAGCCCCCGAGCCTGCGTTCGACTAGGATAGTCGGGCGGAGGGTTTATTTTGCATTCTTTTGTAGGTTTGACTCTGGGTGCACGAACAGTGCACCCAGAGGGTGTAGCCCCCGAGCCTCCGCTGGGTCCTTGGGACCGAGTGGAGGGTCTTGATAACCTTCCCGGGTGGCCTAACTTTTGCGTCTTCTTTTTGCAGAGTCTGAATCGGCGGTCGCAACACAAGACCGCCTTCCTTCAGGACCGGCTGCCGGTCCTTGACCGACTCGACCTGCGGAAGGCCGAGTGGGACAAGCTGGCTGCGAGCCGGCAGGCGGCGGAGGATATGGCCCGCAAGCGCGGGGCGAGAGATTACCGCTCTGCAGGCGGGCCTTTCGCAGGAGATCGCCCGAACCAAAGGTGAGGGATCCGAGTGGTGTTTGTCGCCCCTTGTCGCCTTTTGTCTTACTGATGCGCTATCCTTTGCAGCCGCCGAAGACGAGGCCGCGAAGCTTAGGGTGGAGCTCGAGGCGGTGAAGGCCCGCACCCAGGAGCTCGACGCCGCCAAGGACCAAGCCAGCAAGCTCCAGGAGATGCTCTCGGCTGAGAAAGCCCGCGCGGAGCAGCTCGAGCGCAGGGCGAACATGCTGGACAGCGGTTTGCACGATGCTCATAGACGACCGAGTCGATGTCCAAGAGGGCCGCCGACTCGATGGCGGCTGCCGAAGCGGCGAAGAGGGGAGCCGCCGAGGCCGAGGCTGGTGAGTTTTTTGACTCGGGCTTGTAGCTGGTCAGGGCCCGCCGGTCTTTTTTGCTCACTCGTTGAGTTTTGTCCTTGTAGAGTTTAAAGCGCGCCTCGAGAAGGCCCGTGGGATGACCCAGTCGTTGCTGACGGCGGGACGGGTAGCGTGCGGCGCCATCTGGTTAGAGGAGCCGGCCCCGGATTCCGTAGAGGCAGTCGCGGAGCGCCTGACGCAAGCGCCTGACCAGCTGAAGAAGATAGAGTCGGAGGCTGCGCGGACGGGGGCCACCATGGTTCTGGCGGTGGCTCGGTCGCACTATCCACTGCTGGACATGCAGGCGATCGGGGAGGGGTATGCTGCCGACGTCCCGGACGAAGACATTCTGGAGATGGTGAGGATCGTTGAGTCTACGGCAGACTCCCTCATGGATCGCGCGGGCCTGTAAAAAATAATGGTAGCTGTGAACAGCTCGGAGACGCCGAGTGATTTTTGTAAGGACTCGGGAATCCCGAGTGATTTTTGTAAGAACTCGGGGATGCCGAGTGATTTTTGCATGCACTCGGGGATGCCGAGTGACTTATGTACAAACTACGCGATTAGCAAGTTAATTTATTTTAGCCATGAAAAGACTTTGTTCCTGTGTATGTTTGCTCGTTCGTTTCTGCTCTTTGCCAACCCGTTGTAGCCTCCTTTGCGTAGGGATTAGCCGTGGGCGTGTGTCCCGTGTAGCGTAAGGTTGCGGCGTAAACCGGCGATTGGAGTCAAAGAGTTAACGCCGGACTTTATACACAGTACTAAAATATTTCACGAGTGCGGGGAAAACCGTGCAGTTGCCGAGTACCCGCTACGAACAGGCGTAGCGGGTCAGTCGGGAAAAGGGACTTATTTCGAGTGAGCGAAAGGGGTTTCTTTATTCATGTTTCCATGTTATCAGATAAAGTGTTTAAGCGTAGAAACGACGTAGCTGTTCGATGTTCCATGCGTTGGTGAAGATGTTGCCGTCGCCGTCCTTCAATCGGTAAGCCCCCGGGCGTAGCACCTCAGCGACTATGTACGGACCCTCCCATGGCGGTGAAAGTTTATGCTGCTCTTTGCTGGACTGGACTCGGCGTAGGACCAGGTCGCCGACGTTGAACGAGCGGCCGCGTACGTGCCGGCTGTGATAGCGTCGTAGGCCCTGTTGGTACTTAGCCGACCGGAGGAGCGCAACCTCGCGTGCTTCTTCGAGTTGGTCGAGAGCGTCTTGTCTTGCCTCCTCTGACTCGGCCTCGTTAAAGGCGCGGACGCATGGGGAACCGTATTCCAGGTCAGTCGGGAGGATGGCCTCAGCTCCGTAGACCATGAAGAAAGGTGTATAACCGGTTGACCGGTTGGGCGTAGTCCGTAGGCTCCAAAGTACTGATGGTAACTCGGCTGCCCACTTGCCTGCGAATTTATTCAGTCGCTGGAAGATCTGAGGCTTGAGGCCTTGCATTATCAGACCATTGGACCGCTCGACTTGCCCGTTGGTGCGTGGGTGTGCCACGGCGGCAAAGTCAAGGCTGATGTTGTAGTCGTCGCAGAATTGAAGAAAAGCTCGCCCCGTGAACTGGGTGCCGTTATCTGTGATAATGCTGTTGGGCACGCCGAAATGGAAGATAATGTCCCGAAAGAATTCGACGGCCTTTTCTGCAGTTATCGTGGCCACCGGCTTGGCTTCGATCCATTTGGTGAACTTGTCGACTGCGACGAAAAGGTGTGTGTAGCCCCCGGGAGCCTTCTTGAGGGGACCAACCATGTCCAGACCCCAGACCGCGAAGGGCCAGGTGATCGGGATAGTTTGGAGCTCCTGAGCCGGCAAGTGTGTCTGCCGGGCGAAGTGCTGGCATCCCTCGCAGGTGCGGACGATGTGTTCGGCATCTGCCACGGCGGTTGGCCAGTAGAAAACCTTGTCGGAAGGCCTTCCCGACTAGTGACCTAGGCGCCGCATGGTGTCCACACACTCCCGAGTGGATATCGTGCAGCAGTTGCTTTCCTTGATCTTGGGGTATGCACCGCTGGAGGACCCCGGAGGTGCTCTTTTTGTAAAGTTCGCCATCGACGATGACGAAGGCCTTGGCACGTCGCGCAATGCGGCGCGCCTCGGTTTGGTTCGGCGAGAGGACGTCCCGTAGGAGGTGATCTAGGAAGGGCGTGTCTAGTCGGGAGTGACGGCCAGGACCTCTGGCGAGGGCTGCTGAGTGGCGTCGCTTTCTCGGGACTTGCTGTTCTTCGGTCTTGGGTGTTGTTTCTGCCTTGATAGAGGGGGTATGCAACTCCTGGAGGAAAACTCCAGCCGGGACGACGTCCCGACTGGATCCCAGCTTGGCGAGTGCATCCACAGCTTCGTTGTCTCGGCGTAGGACATGGGTAATTTCAAGACCGTCGAACTTGGCTTCGAGCTTGCGCACTTCTTGGCAGTAGGCTTCCATGGAGGGGTCTCTGCACGACCAGTCCTTCATGACCTGCCGGACCACCAGTTCGGAGTCTCCGCGTGCCAGGAGGCGACGGATCCCGAGTGAAACGGCAAGTCGAAGACCATGAAGTAAAGCTTCGTACTCGGCAACATTGTTAGATGCCGGGAAGTGGATCTGTAATACGTACTTGAAGCGCTCGCCTTTGGGAGATATGAGCACGACACCAGCCCCCGCGCCCTGAAGCATCAGAGAGCTGTCGAAGTAGAGTGTCCAGTGCTCGAGGTCGACGACGGATGGTGGAGATTGGACTTCTGTCCACTCGGCCATGAAGTCGGCGAGAGCCTGGGACTTGATGGCCGTGCGGGGGGCATAAACTATGCTGAAGGCCATGAGTTCCATAGCCCACTTGGCGATCCTGCCCGTGGCATCGCGATTGTTGATGACATCGGCGATCGGGAAGGAGCTGACCACCGTAATGGGGTGTCCTTGGAAGTAGTGGACTAGCTTCCACGATGTTATGAACACCGCATAGATGATCTTCTGGATCTGAGGGTACCGCGCCTTGGACTCGGAAAGGACTTCACTGATGAAGTAAACCGGGCGCTGGACCTTCTGGATATGGCCGGGCTCGGGGCGTTCCACAACCAAGACCGTACTAACTACCTGAGTAGTTGCTGCGACATAAAGAAGCAGCGGCTCGTTGGGCATTTGGAGACGCCAGCACCGGGGGGTGGTTAAGAACTTCTTCAAGCCGTCGAGGGCATCCTGAGCCTCGGATGTCCAAGTGAAGGTTTCCGACTTCTTCATGCAGCTTGTAAAGGGGCATGGCTTTCTCGCCGAGTCGGGAGATGAATCGGCTGAGAGTTGCCATGCACCCGGTCAGCCGTTGGACATCTTTGAGGTTCTTCGGCGGACCCATCTTGACGATGGCGTCGATCTTCTCCGGGTTGACTTCGATTCCTCGTTCGGAAACGATGAAACCGAGTAGCTTGCCCGAAGGGACCCCGAATACACATTTTTCAGGGTTGAGCTTCATGCTGAATCTCCTAAGGTTGGAGAAGGTTTCTCCCAAGTCACTCAGGAGGTCTTCTCTTTTCTGGGACTTGATAACCACATCATCGACATAGGCTTGTACGTTCCGCCGATCTGCGATTGAAGGCAACGCTGGATGCACCGTTGGTACGTAGCGCCTGCGTTCTTGAGACCGAAAGGCATGGAGACGTAACAGAAAGCGCCAAAGGGAGTGATGAAAGACGTCTTGATCTCGTCATCCTCCTTCATCTTGATCTGGTGATAGCCCGAGTAAGCATCGAGAAAACACAAAATTTCGCACCCTGCCGTGGAGTCAATCACTTGGTCGATGCGGGGAAGAGTGAAAGGATCTTTGGGGCATGCCTTGTTAAGGCTAGTATAATCAACACACATCCTCCACTTTCCATTCTTTTTGTGAACAAGAACTGGGTTCGCTAACCAGTCGGGATGATACACTTCTTTAATGAAGCCAGTTGCTAGAAGCTTGGCTATTTCTTCTCCTATGGCCTGACGTCTATCCTCAGCGAAACGGCGCAAATGCTGCTTGACCGGCTTAGCATCCGGCCGAACATTCAGAGAGTGCTCGGCAGCCTCCCTTGGAACTCCGGGCATGTCAGACGACGTCCATGCGAAGATGTCCCGGTTGTCCTGGAGGATGCTGACGAGCGCGCTTTCCTATTTATCGCTGAGCGCAGTCCCGATCTACGTCGTCTTGGAGGAGTCTTCGGGGTCGAGCTGGATCGACTTGGTGTCCCGCGCCGACTAGAACGATGTCGATGTTGAAGCTTTCTTGGCCGGGGGTGCTTCCTCAACCACAGCCGACTTGAGGTTGCTAAGCTCGGCCTCAGCGATTTGGGCCGCGACGAGGTTGCAATTTTCCAGGTCGCACGTGTATGCGTGCTGGAAACTGCTTTGCACCGTTATTACCCCGTGGGGGCCCGGCATCTTGAGCTTCAGGTAGACATAGCTAGGGACAGCCATGAATTTGGCGTAGCAGAGACGCCCCAAGATGGCGTGATACGATCCTGGGAAGTCGACAACCTCAAAAGTGAGGGTCTCGGTCCGGAAGTTGTCAGGGAGTGCCAAAAGTAACGGGTAGGCTGACCTGCCCGAGTGGACTCGCCATCTTGCCGGGTACCACCCCGTGGAAGGGGGCACCAGTCGGCTTGATCTCGGAGCGAGGGATCTTCATGTCGTCAGAGAGTTTTGATGTAGAGGATGTTAAGACCGCTCCCGCCGTCCATGAGGACCTTGGTAAGGCGGACACCGCAAACGATCGGGTCTACCACCAAGGGAAATCGTCCCGGATGGGGAATGTAGTCGGGGTGATCCGAGCGGCCGAAGAAATCACGGACTCGGACCATCGCAGGTACTTGGGCACGGCCGGTTCCGCTGCGTTGACCTCTCGATCTGTGATTTTCTGGCGACGCCTGGACTCGTAGCCGTTGGGTCCGCCGAAGATCATCAGACAAGCGGTCTCTTTCGAGAATTCGTCACCTTCATCCTGAGGGGGCTCTTTCTTGTTCCGATTTGGAACATAAGGCTTATTCAAATTCTTCAGGAGATGCAGTCACGTGTCAGGTGATTGGACTTGGGTCCATGAAAGTGACACGGTAGACTCATCATTTCCTCGAAGGTCGTGTTGGTGCGCTGAGGACGGCGTGGCGGGGCGCGCTCGGCTGCAGCAACGAGATCTCCGCCTTTACGCTTCCGATGCTTCTTTCTGGATGACTCGGGGTGGGCGTCCCGACTGGGGGACTCGGACGCCTTGCCCTTACTCCTGCCCTTGTCGTCTCTGGTAGCACTGCGGACAGCCTCTTCGCCGGTGGCGAAGTTATTGGCTATGTCAAAGAGCTCACGCGTAGTCTGGGGATTCTTGCGCGCTATCTTGTGGATGAGGTCGGTGCTTCGAACTTCCCTTGGAGAAGGCGGTGATGACATCACCTTCTCGGACCTCAGGTAGAGAATTCTTCTTCTTGGAGAAGCGCTGGATGTACTCTCGGAGAGTCTCATCCGCCTCTTGGGTACAACTATGGAGATCCCACGCATTCCCGGGCCTGTTGTAAGTGCCTTGGAAGTTGTTCACAAAGAGGGTCTCGAGGTCGCTCCATGACTGGATGCAACCCGGAGGTAAGCTGGTGAGTCAGGCTCGTGCTGAGTCGGCTAGAAACAGTGGCAAATAATGGATCGCGACGTAGTCGTTACCACCATTGGTTCTGCACGCCGTGTGATAGTCGGCCAGCCAAATGTCTGGCCGAGTTTCACCCGTGTATTTGTCGATGCCGGTGACTCGGAATCGTGACGGGAAGATAACGCTGCGGATGCGGGTGCCGAATGCTTTCGGGCCCGCATATCCCATGCCGGAGGAGGTCGGGGAACGACCACGGCTGGTGGCGCCACTGTCATCGCGGCGGCTGCCACGGTCATCCCTCTCAGGATCTCGATGGGCGCTTTTTCCAACGTCTGCGGGATTCCGCGCATTCTGTCCTGGTCCGAGTCGACTACGGACCGGCGCGGCTTGACGAGCGTTTTTGTCCGCGTCCTGACGGGCGCGGCTTCGTGCAGCTATGGTGCCTCGGGCATCACGATTGGGCCCGAGTCACTCGTGAACTGCTCCAGCCGGCTGATGACGGTCAGGACTTGCATGACGACCACCCATGATGGGCGGACTTCTCAAAGGGGTAGAGCGCCGACTCCTAGCACCTGCTGAAGAGCCTGCGCGATCGCCTGAAGCTTCGGCCTGCTGGAGGGCGGTTTCCTCCAGCAGGACGTGGAGTCGCCGAAGTTCATCGTGTCCCGGGGTGCCCTCGGGGATTTCAATGGCGCGTGCCGCCATCGTGGCCGCGATGACGTTGTGACTCGGAAGCGGTAATATTGGGACTCCGTCCCTTTCACGCATGTGGAACTCATTATGGACTTGGCGCCCTCGAGCCCTCATATCGTCATTGCACCGTTGTTCGTCGCACTGGCGAGCGAGCCTGGTCTGTTGTTCGACCAACTCCTCCTCCTTGGCGAGGAGACGGAGTCGGGTGGCTTGAAGCTCAGCCGGCGTTTGTTCCACGATGGGGACTGGTCGGCCATCGTCAACGTCTGGCGAGTCGGTGTTGGCCATGAAGACTTCTCGGGACGGATGGTGACTGCCGGAACTCTCATAATCGTCCGAGTCATACTCGAGGACGGGGAGGAGAGAGTCGATAGCACCCACCAGTTGGGATCTCTGTTCGACGTGTGCGAACCCGCGCGCGTACAACAGACCCGGTTTTCGGTGTAACCTCTTCCCTGGGGAGAGGGGCCGAAGGCGCGGACTCAGGGGTAAGTCCGTGCCGAGAAGCTGATGGAGCCTCTGCTGATCGAGACACTGCCAAGTAGCAGAGGTGAAGTCGACTGACCTTGTCGGCGATGAAGTTCAACTTTCCGAATTAGAAAAGTTGTCCAGGGTCCGGAATAGCGTTCACGAAAACGAATCTCATGACACTTCCCGGGGCGAAAACGTTGTTGTTGCTAGCGAAACCCATCCTGATTCATGTAGATGGATCTATGCGCACTCCCCTACCTGGCGCGCCAACTGTCGGAGTATTATTCCGGCAATACTGAATATGGGGTGGCGTGAGCACAGCAAATCAGGATGGGTACACACGGGAGATAGGATTTAGATAGGTTCAGACCCTCATGGAGAGGTAATACCCTACGTCCTGTGTTTGGTGGCTAGTATAGCTTGAATCCCGAGTGCCGCAAGCCCTCGAGAACCGATCTCAAGGTTGCTTGAACTAGGAAACAATGGAGATTGCCTATGACTAAAAGCTTACCGATCGGAGGTCCCCCTACCGGGCCTTATATAGGCGACCAGGGTAGGGTTACAAGAGTTCGAATCGGGTAACAGATTGGTTTCCTAATTAGTTACAACGGAATCCGGGCATGCCGAGCAAGCATCAATCCATGTCTTGTACTCCACGTTGATGAGGTGCCCCCGTGTAGAAGTCGGACTCCGAGTAATCGGCCTGGCCCACCCTGTGGTCAGAGGGCCGGATTCGTCCTCCTTGATGATATCCGGGTGCCATGTCATCATCAGTAGCCGCCGAATCCTTCACGATCTTGCTGCTATCGGTGTAATCCCAGGAGGGGTCAAGCCGTGTAGGAGGGTCGATCCAGTATAAATATGAGTCAAACTGCATCGCTCCTATCTATATACTTAATGAGAAGGCTAATTTACGAACGAACGCGGGCTTGGTCTAATCGTTCGCACGCCATGCACTTCTGACCGCAACATCCCTCTATGACAGACCCCACCAACCCATATTTTCCCCTTTTCTCTCCTGCAGCGACCTTACATCTTCCGCTCGCCTCACTACTAGCGAGTTCTCCCGTTTCCTCATCACTTTCGCCACCGCATGCAAGCAAGGACATCGCGCTCCTCCATCTTTCCTAGTCACCTCTCGCCTCTCTCGATAGCGCAGCCACCAGCCACCATCGGTGTGTGCTAGGGTGGCCTTGCAACCGTGGGGGATGCCACCCCTCTCCCCCTCCATCCTTTCTTCTATGCGCCTGGCGACCACCATGCGCAGCCACCAAGACGTCTACCATGGCTAGCCGCCGCCATAAAAAGAGGTACCGAGTTGTAGATCTAGTTTTCCTTTTTGTTTTTACTATTTTTTGGTGCGCTTTCTGAACGGGGGTTGAAACTATGGTTTATACAATGGAATATTGTAAAATTTTGAGTTGAAAGTTCTCTAATTCGTAGCAGTGAGTTTATTTATTTTAGTTGGAAATTCTATGAAATTTAGTTGAATGTTCAAAAAAATAGTTGAAAGTTGTCAAACATTAGTTGGAAGCTCTCGAATTTAGTTGGGAGTGCTCTTAATTTAGGTTGGAAGTTGTCTAAATTTATTTGTATGACAAAATATTTATTTAAAAGCTGTATAAATTTTCTATTTTGCATCCACCTTCCTTGGCTTAGGCAATGAAGCCACGGCCGCTCACCGGCGACGGAGTGGAAGGTGGAGGGGGTGGGAGTAGGAGCATCTACCTCATTCGATCCGGACTGGAAGCCATGCATATCGCCACTGCAAGAGGCGTCCGTCTTTTATTTTGGCCAAACCGCAGGGTTCCTCCTGTTTGTCTCCCTGCAGAAGCAGAGAATGGACGAAATGCAGAAGCAACGATCCTAGCAGATTAATTTGGAATGAACATACCTTCAGCCGAGCTCGTGGATGTGGATGAACGTTGCCTCGTCAGGGTTACGGAGGTATCATGTGAGTAACCAACGCGACAAAAATGCATCGGGACAATTAATGCATCAAATCGGGACACTTCCCGGCCGTTTGTTTTTCTTTTCTTCCCTTACGCGGAGAAGCCCGTACGCTTGCAACACTTCAGCTTATAAAATTTGATAGTATAAAAAATAATCAGAATCCTATCCTCCGACTATGCAACCGGTATGCCAGTGATTATCAGGATTCAGGAAGGACATCAGAAGAGGCGGTCCTGTTTGTGTTGACGAGCCCTACGAAAAATACTAGTTTTGCCTAGTATATTTATTGTCCTTGTACAAACAATGTCAAAGAGGGAGTATTAGTGGCTCGTGATTACATTACAATATTAATAAACGGATGTTCTTATTAGAAGATTATCGTACACTCAATAATATGATACACTTAATATTTTCTAAATAGGTTTAGTTGCCTCTTAGAGTACGTACTAGTCCTATATCGAGAAAAGCATCTTGTACGAGATTCAACTAACGACTTGGTTCATGGACTTTCCACGACCGTTACTAGAGCTCCCTGGCTATGGCCCAAATAGCGACTTTAGGTTGCCCGGGACTCCCTAGGTTGCCACTGGAGCTCCTCGTTGAAAACTTGAAGTTCTAAGACAAGTTTTTTATTGGGTGGGGGGAGGGCCTTATATAGACAAGAGCTCCTTGGCAGAAGACTACGAATGACTATAAAGAGTGAAAAGAGTGAGGTAAAAAGAGAAAAGTGGTCCGGGACTTTCTCATTAACTTATTTTGACTTTACTAATTATCTTGTTAACTTTGACTTTGTGCCAGCACTACTACAGAAAACACAATTACAGCCGGCCCAAAATGGCTTTCTCAGCCGGTTTCCCATCCGGCTGAAGACAAAGGGCAGAGATAATACGACTTTCTCAGCCGGTTATAAAACCGACTGAGATAACACATTCTCCACCAGTTCATTTTTAAAACCGACAGAGATAATATCATATCTCAGTCCGTTCCCAAATAAATACCGACTGAGATAATATCATACCTCAGTCGGCTTTCCAGCCGAACCGACTGAAGTTTAAATTTTGTTAGTCGGTTTCCACACGGGAACTAACAGAGATGATATGCTATTCTAGTCGGTTCACAACGAATAACCGATTGAGATAATATCATATCTCAGTCCGTTTTCCAGCCAAACCGACTGAAGACTAAACTTTTGTAGTCGTTTTTTACACGGGAACCGGCTGAGATAATATGATATCTCAGACAGTTTGTCCGGTTGAACAGGCAACGATGAAGGCTCATCGCAGCTGGTTTCAGAGAAACAACCAGCTGGGATATTCGTTGGTACAGGGCGGGCATAATCTAAGTTTCTGTCTGCCCTGAAACAGAAAACACAATTTATATACCCAGATTCCCATAATCCCCAGAACACATTTTACATCCAACTTGAATTCATAACAGAAATTCATATTGACATCATATCTCAATTGACTGCTAAACATAAATGGAAGTATATAGAAGTTTAATATTTACAGCACAACATCCATCACATGTCATGACGAATTTCCAACATGGCCTGACAACTAAACATTGATCATTTCATTGAAAACAATTGTCTTAGTCCTCGGATCGGTCGTAGTAGAACTCGCCTTTTGGATCAATGACGCTCTCAAGAAGGAAACGCGCCATGTCTTCTCGAATCCTGGCTAGATCCGTCTTCGGCAATTCCGTATGTGCAATTGTATGAACCTGTCGATATGAAGATGATACTGATGCTACATAGAAGATGATTAAAACAAAATCAAAATTATAATTAGCATACCTCGGTAACTGAGAATTTGTGAGCGGAAGCTCGAGACATGAGAAGGTTCATGTGATGGCCAACATAGAAACCATACAAATTGCTAAAAGTGGGTTGCTGGTGGCACTGCAAAGATATACATTCCGTCGGTATGTAGTTCTATAGAAGTGATACCACGGAGTCTAAAAGTATGCGACAGGATACATACCGAAAAGGCGAAGTGGTTTTCTAACTTAGGAGGGGCCCCCGCATCATCCTTTTCCCCCACGCAATTACAAAATATTTGGTACGCTCTGAATCATAGAAGAACAGCCGTATTTATACCAATGACCTATTACCATGGAATTTCATGAGGTAATTTGTTTACCTATCGATCACTTTGTTGTCCCTCTCGAAATCGGTCATCTTGTCGATGTATGAATCCATATAATACACCTTCTTGATAGGGAGTATGATAACAATAAGGATCCAATGGGTGCTAAAGGTCATTAATCCAAGTTAGTTGATGATGCGCCGAAGGTGCGAAATGAACATGTTCGAGACATTAACAAGTTTATATCGCTTACATTTTGTTGAAGGGATAGATGATAAATTTCTTATGCTGGCTGGCCTCCATGATATCGACGAGATAATCCTCGACAACCCTTTCAGCAGCATCCATGGATTGCTCGGAGGCAAGGTGTGGGTCGACGAATTCTATCGGATTCTTTGCTTCTCTCGCCTTGATATAAGCGAACCTACATATACATAGAGGGAAGAGTTCCGTATTTGTGACATGTGTACGTATCATAGTAAATTAAATGGAGCATGATTGTAAGCACTTACAGTGTGAAGCACCTCACGAGGCCCGCGTCCAAGGCGCTTAGGTTGTACATAAGGAACAAGTCCTCCCAAGTCACATTTATAAGTCGACCCTTATCATGGAGGAAATGCTCACATCTGAACCTGCCAACGATGCTACCGACCCGCTGATCCTTGGGTTTCTTAAAATTGGCCAAGTAATGGTTGTGCAACGCAACGCAAGCCCAGCCAAGTTCAGACATCATCTTTTTATGATTCTTGAGCATCGGCTTCCCAGGCTTGTACGTCGGGACTGTCGGAGCCTCAGGGAGACTCTCTCCAGCATCATATATGGCTTGTATTTGTTGGATGGTCATTTCTCGGTCTTTGGCTACCTTCATTAATTCCTTTCCCTAGCCATGCTGTGGCGATGCCACCTTGAGAGACTTTCCCTGTGATTCTTGTGTTGCCAGCTCAAGCTGTCTCGGTGACAGCGCCGGTAGCACAAGCGGTGAGATCGCCATAGGCTCCACTGGTTCAGGTGACAGTCGTGCCATAACATTCTTAGTCGGCCACGACGCATCGAGGGAGATGTCCTTCTTGGGCCACTGGATGAACGTTCCCTTGACTTGATTTAGAGTTAATATCTCATCGTTGGGTGGAATCGGGAGCTTCAGCTTGCTGAAAGTGTCGTTAACCCCATCGATGCTCACCTTTGCGTACAAAGGGTCTATGTGGATGTTATGTATCATCTGCTCTCCCGTTGCTGGGAACACTAGCCCCCAAGCAGCATCCACGAGATCATCCATGCCCACCAACCGCAGTTGAATCGTGCATCTCGTGGGAGCCTACATGAGAGAGCGTTTTAGCCAATAGACCACAAACAATCGCATGTTCAATAAGAGACAATATATGAAGTATACCTAGATTTGATCACAGGGCCAGGTAGAAGTTTTATCTTCCTGGCGAGTAGGGAAGTCGATGGACGCGTAGCTATTGCGTCGAGCCCCAGGGCTGGCAACAGCTTGCTGTTCTTGTCGCGGAGTTAGAATCAACTCCGCTCTTAAGTCGCGAAGTATCTCTTGCTTCAACTCTTCACGCTTGTGTTGTTCTTCAGCGGCTTTCTGAGCCCTTTTGCGTTCGCGCTTCGCCTCCAGAGCCTGGGAGAGTTCGTACTTGTAGGGAATGAGGGAACCTACACCCCTCGTGCGACCTGGGTGCTCGTGATTTCCCAAGCCCTCTTCGAGCACATCTCCTACGAAGGTGCCAGCCTGGGATGATGCATCTATCTCCAACTGCAAAAGCCAGAATTAATAGTTACTACAATTGGTGTGACTGACAAGCTGTTAGTACGATTAAGGTGGGAATTATATCTCACCAAACGTTTGTACACTTGTGCGTCAGCTGGGTTCTCAAATACTGGGTCACCCGAAGCCGATGTCGATATAGATGCCCTGGCTCTAACCTAGACTTTGGTCCTCGCATCCGCGATGTTCACAAATCTGGGAGGGGCATCCGATTGCGATGCCTGCTCATCCTCCCTTTCCCATCTCTTCTTCATTCCCGCTCTTACTCTTGAATTCATCCGTCGTCTTCATCCTGACGAATTCAGTCCAAACCTCGGGAGTAATCACCGGCCACTTCCCGAAAGGCTCCACCTCAAGCCTTGCAGGCTGTCACCTTAGCAGCTCGTTCGATACGAGCTTTCCATTCTTTAGGGAATATGAAATATCCCAAGATTTGGCAGAAATCGCAGCGAGTTGTTCTGTTCCTACTCTCTTCCAACTTTCGAGAGTGATTGGGACCCGCTCTCTTGCTACGATGCCGCAGACCATGCTGAACTTCCTCCTTGCATTCTCAGGCTCGTCAGGTGCCCCTGAGTCATACAAGTGCGTGACGGTGTACTTTGATTCGGGTCTCTTCGATCGTTTCCTTCCTTCTCCTCGACGGGCCTTTTTCTTAAGCCCGGAGGTGCCGGTTGAGTCCCCGGACGACCTAGGTTGCGACGGGGACCGAGAGTCACCACTGTTTGGCGATCTTGGGATTATAGAGCATCAAAGAGCAAGCATTAAAAACATGGTTTTGGAGGATATACATAATAAAATACCTCAGATATTCACACATTCAGTATCGAAAATTCTCTAGACAATTAGGACACTAATGCATGGTAGTAATTTGACTGAAACTAAGAACAAAGCATAAATAACCATTCACAGAAACAAGTCTCTTTTATACGGTCCTATTCTTCTTTTACAGAACCAAATCAAGCCCAAGACATAATCAGCCGGGCGGTAGGGTGTGGCGCACCCGGTTTTAAGGCCGGATACTCCCTTGTGATTACTGTACCAGTCCCTGGATCAGTAGCCGGTACACACAAGTTAACATGTATATCATGGTCATAGATACGAATACCATAATACAATAAGCAAATAGACCGTCCAGGTCGATAGTCTGATACCTGTAGCCCAACGGCTATAAACTTGCAGCAGAAATCAAGCGAAAATGATGCCCATTGATGGGGGGAACCCATCCGGGTAGGCCCAGCACAGCGAGTCGGCCCAACAGGCTCGGGGAGTTCCACGGAGGCCCACTCGGATGAAGGCCCAAGCGAGGCCCACACAGAGGCAACGTCCGAGTGTCATCAAGGAAGGCGTTACAACCTCATCAAGGCAGGCGTTTCGCTGGCATGAAGGCTGGCGTTACTCGGAGAGTTATACAGAATAAAGATGCCAATTAAAGTACGCAGTTACTGTAGCTTAGCCGACTAGCCGAGTCAGCATATGTAAAGCCTATATAAGGCAAGAATCCCATGCAAGGGACAGGACTCTAGACATTGTCTTCTACCCCTAGACAAGAACAACCATCTTCTCTCTGTAACTATTCTCGCACAAGACCAGCAATACAGTTAGCAGGAGTAGGGTATTACCTCCGCCATTGGAGGGTCTGAACCTGGGTAAAATCTCTTGTATGAACCCGCTTAGATCTTCCACTTGCGCTCCTCCAAATCCTACTAGAATGTATATTGCCACGAAATCCCCGTGACAGTTGGCGTGCCAGGTAGGGGAGGCGCGTGTTGGAGCTATGATCCAAGCGGGATCCTCTCCAGCTCGTCGGCATGGTTGGCTTTGAATCTCTCCTCCCCATCCTGAATTTTGAATCCGATGGGGACGAGAGTTCGCATAGCCGAACCGTCTTGGCCGAGGTATACGTGGTCGCGCCCGGCGCCACGGACGACGCGAGCACGTCAGCCGTGGCGGCCAGGGCGATGGATGAGCACCTGCTCACGCCCATTGATGGGTATTGGAGGCTGAGAAGGCCTTGGAGGCATCTCGGCGAGCCATCCTTGCTGAGTGGGAGCGTCTTGATCAGGAAAGAGTAGCTCTCGAGGAACGAGAACGTCAACATGATGAGCCCCACGGTTCACACCAAAGTTCGAACCAGCGTGCTTCTTCAACCGCCCGGAGGAGCCGAGTCGTCCGTGCCCCTCTCTTCGGGCAAGAGCAAGACGGTGTCCCTGTCTACCAAACACCGGCCCAAAACCTCTTCGCGCTACCGCTTTGGCCGACTCGCTCCCGCCCCCGGTGGACGGTCCTGCGGCAGAAATCCACCACCGAGTCCTGCGGCAGAAATCCACCACCGAGTCGTCACCCTGATGAAGACAGTGGTGGTGCAGCAGAATGAGCCTGGTTCAATCAGCAACCGACTGGCCTCTGGAGCCACGCGGAGCCGGCCTTCAGCGGCTCCGAGTCGCCCCATCACCGTGGGCTCGTCACAGCCGAGTCGCTCCACAAATCGGTGTCCTGATGCCCACCAGGAGATCAATCGACTCCAGGCGGAGCGTCGTCAAGCCGACTCCCTCAGAGCCCGGGCAAACAATCCGTGACGCTCGTGACGACATCGAGGGACGACGGGCGGCCAGGTTGCGGGCTGAGCGTCGTGGCGACAAAGTTAACCAGCCGGGCGGCTCGGCCTCCACCGGTCCGCTATGCTTTAGTAGGCGGATTTGATCTGAGCCGTTTCCGGACCGTTTCCGGATCGCCAGCGGCATCGACAAGTATGATGGCACTGCCAAGCCGGAAACTTGGCTTGCCGACTACTTAGTCGCATGCAACATTGGAGGGGGCAACGAGCGTGTCGCCCTCCGAAGCCTTTCCCTGATGCTTGAAGGGTCGGCTCGGGCATGGCTTAACAGCCTGTCCGAAGACAGCATCTATGACTGGAGGGACCTCCAAGAGGCCTTCGTCAAAAACTTTGAGGGCACGTATAAACGCCCCGGGAATGCGCAAGACCTTCGGCTCTGCGTCTAGGAGAAAGGGGAGTCGGTCCGCGATTACATCCAGCGCTGGACTCGGCTGCGCAACTCCATCGAGGACGTCTCTGAGATGCAGGCTATACAGGCCTTCTCTCAAGGAGTCAAATATGAGCTCCTAAAGCATAAGTTGGCCCAGTCTAACATCCAGACCATGGGCTGACTCATGGAGGTCGCCATCAAGTACACAACGGGCGAGGAAGCTATCGGTACGAGGACAAGGGCAAGTCAAAAGCCGAGTCCTCGAGCCGTAAAGCTCCCACCGACTCAGGTCGGAAGCGCATTGACAATCACCCCCCGAAGCAAAAAGCTGGTGGCGGAGATGGGGTTAGCGGAGCCGACTTAGTCGCGGCCGCTGAGCGCGGCCCCCAGCGTGGTGACAGTGGCCGAAAGAAAGAGCGTCCTTGGCAGCAGCGCAAAGCGCCAAGGCTTACCTTCGAGGAGATCCGCAACAAGCCCTGTTCTTTCCACAGCACTGCCGACTATCAAGCGGGTAATTCAACCCGGGAGTGCAGCTTCCTGCAGCGTCTTTGGGAAGAAAAGCAACCCGAGCCCGACACCGGTAAAGAAGGAGGCTCCGCTGCAGGTGGTGGCGCCGCGCAGTACCCCCCTCAAAGGGGTGTACTTATGATCTTCCAAGGATCCGATTCCAAAAGGGGTCGGAAGCTGTGCTATCGCGAAGTGAGCGCGACGGTACCGGCGGTTTCCTCAGTGGCTGGACTGCTCCGAGGTGCCAGTCGGATTCAGCCGACTCGACCACACCGGATCGAGTCCCGCACACCGGGCAAAACATCCTCTGGTGGTAGATCCGCAAGTCGACGGATTTAAACTGTGCAAGGTCCTCATGGATGGTGGCTCCAGCACCAACATAATCTTCATGGACACTTTGAAGAAGATGCAGGTCCCGGAGTCCCAGCTCCATCCCAGTAGCACCTCCTTCCATGGAATAGTGCCTGGGAAGTGCGCCAAGCCTTTTGGGCCAGGTCTCCCTGGAAGTTGTGTTTGGTGAACCGAACAACTTCCAGGTCGAGACCTTGACCTTCGAAGTAGTCAACTTCAAAAGTGCCTACCACGCGATCTTCGGGCCGCCCGGCCTATGCCAAGTTCATGGCTAGGCCATGCTATACATACCTCAAGCTAAAGATGCCGGGTCCGAAGGGGGTTCATCACCATCACTGGCGACTTCGAGCGCTCCAACGAGTGCGACCTCGCCAGTGCAGATATAGCCGAATCCATGATTGCGGCTCAGGAGCTGGAGGCATTCAAAGGTCTGTTGACCTTGATCAAGCTCCACCCTGCAAGAAGACGGCAACCGAGTCCACCTTCCAATCGGCCAAGGACACTAAACATGTCCAGGTCCACCCTGAGGATTCATCTAAGACGGTCCAGATCGGGACTGACCTTGAGGCCAAATAGAAAGGCGCGCTCATCGACTTCCTTCCTGAGAATTGGAGCATCTTCGCATGGAAGCCAGCTGACATGCCAGGTTGTTCCAAGGAAGTTCGCCGAGCACTCCCTCAACATCGCCAAGACGTGAAGCCGGTCAAGCAATCTCTCCGCCGCTTCGCTGAAGACTGGCGTAAAGCTATTGGAGAAGAGATCGCCCGACTCCTCGCAGCCGGGTTCATCAAGGAAGTTCTTCATCCGGACTGGTTAGCAAACCCAGTCCTGGTTCTTAAGAAGAACAAAACTTGGCGCATTGTGCGTGGACTACACGTCCCTGACAAGGCATGCCCCAAGGACCCGTTCGCGTTACCTCACATCGATCAAGTCGTCGACTCGACAGCCGGTTGTGAACGTTTATGTTTTCTGGATGCCTATTCAGGCTATCACCAGATTAAAATAAAAGAATCAGATCAAATAAAGACTTCTTTCATTACCCCGTTTGGGGCTTTTTGTTATATCACCTTGCCTTTTGGATTAAAAATGCTGGCGCAACATATCAGCGTTGTATGCAAAAGTATTTGCATGACCAGATAGGCAGGAATGTCCAAGCCTACATTGACGACATCGTGATAAAGACAAAAAGAGTGCGGATCTCTTGACTGACTTGGCCGAAACCTTCGCCAATCTTAGGGGGTTCGACATGAAGCTCAATCCAGAGAAGTGCGTCTTCGGAGTTCCTTCTGGCAAGCTGCTCGGCTTCATCGTTTCCGAACGAGGAATCGAGGTGAACCCGGACAAGCTTGATGCCATCATCAAGATGGGCAAACTGAAGGATCTGAAGGCTGTTCAGCACCTAACCAGGTGCGTAACCGCTCTAAGTCGGTTCATTGCCCGACTCGGTGAGAAGGCTTTGCCTTTTACTGACTCCTCAGAAATCCAACTCCTTCGAGTGGACGAGCGAGGCTCAGAAAGCCTTCGATGATCTCAAGCGCCTTCTGTCAACGCCTCCAATTCTCGCTGCACCAATGAAGGAGAGCCCATGCTGCTCTACATCTCAGCCACGAACCACGTGGTCAGCGTTGTTCTAGTGGTGGAACGTGCAGAAGAAGGCCGAGTACAGAAGGTGCAGCGACCTGTCTATTATATCAGCGAGGTCCTCTCCGAGTCGAAGCAGCGCTACCCGCACTACCAGAAACTCGTCTATGGCGTGTTCTTGGTGACACGGAAGTTGGTTCATTACTTCCAAGCCACTCGGTTATCTTGGTCAGCCACACCCCTTTGTCCGACATCATCAACAACAGGGACGCCACGGGCCGAGTTGCTAAGTGGGCGATCGAGCTCATGCCTCACGACATCAGCTATGAGCCCCGCAAGGCTATCAAGTCTCAGGCTCTCGCGGACTTCATCGTCGAGTGGACCGAGAGTCAGTCCCTTCCGACTCAAGTACACTTGGAGCACTGGGTCATGTACTTTGACGGTTCGAAGATGCTCGCGGCACGGGGGCTGGAGTCGTCCTCATCTCCCCCAAAGGTGACAAGCTAAATTATGTGCTGCAGATCCACTTCGCCGCTTCCAACAATCTAGCAGAATACGAGGCATTACTGCATGGCTTGCGCATCGCAGTCTCACTCGGCATTCGCCGACTCCTTTACCGCGGCGACTCGGATCTGGTGGTGCAGCAAGGAACGCCAAGGAACCCACCATGGCGGCATATTGAGCTACTGTGCATCGACCAGAAGGACACTTTGATGGCCTTGAACTTCATTATGTTCGCCGAGCTGACAATGAGGCGGCCAACTCCCTTGCCAGGATCGCCTCTGCTTGTGAAAAAGTGCTACCTGGAGTATTCCTTCAGCAACTTTTCCAACCATCCGTTAACTGGAGTCAGCAACCGAGTCATCTGAAGCTGGGTTGCCAGACCCTGAACTGGCCCACCCAACCCAGGAAGGCGTCTTGGCGGTCATCCCCCTCTGGACTCAGCCGTTCCTTGCTTACCTTCTGCGTAAGGAGCTTCCTGAAGATCCGACTGAGGCGCGCGCCACATTGTGTGCCGTGCTTGAGCTTACACTATCATTACGGTGAGCTCTACAAGCATAGCACCACAAGAATCTTCCAGCGTTGCATCTCGCCGGAGGAAGGCCGAACAATGCTTGAGGAAATCCACTCAGGACTTTGCGGCCACCACGCTTCGTCACGGGCCTTGGTCGCCAAAGCTTTCCGTCACGGTTTCTTCTGGCTCACTGTCCATGCTGATGCAGAAGAACTCATTCGAACCTGCGAAGGATGTCAGAGGTACGCCCGCCAGTCACACATGCCAGCTACCGCGCTCAAGACCATCTTCATCACGTGGCCCTTTTGCCGTGTGGGGGCTCGACATGGTGGGTCCGCTTAAAACAGCACGAGGGGGTTTCATTCATCTCCTTGTGGCGGTGGACAAGTTCACTAAGTGGATTGAGGCCAAGCCTATCATGAAACTTGATGGTCCGACTGCCATCAACTTCATGAAGGGAGTCATCTTCTGATTCGGTATCCGTCACAACATCATTACCGACAATGGCAAGAACTTCACTGCCGAATTGTTCTGCTAGTTTTGCCAGGATCACGGAATCCGAATCGACTTTGCCTCCGTGGCCCATCCGCAGTCCAATGGCCAAGTCGAACGCTCCAATGCTCTCATTCTTCAAGGCATCAAGCCCCGGCTGTTAGTCCCGTTACAACGGGCCGCCGTGCTGTTGGATCAACGAGCTTCCGTCTGTCCTCTGGAGTTTAAGGACTACTCCAAACCGGTTGACTTGGCTACACGCCTTTCTTCATGGTTTACGGAGCCGAAGCCGTCCTATCGAGTGACATCCTCCACGACTCCCCGCGAGTCACAGCATACGTGGAAGAGGATGCCGAGTCGGCACGACAGGATGATCTCGATCTCCTGGAGGAAGCGCGGGAACTTGTCCTTTCACGCTCGGCCATCTATCAACAGAACTTGCGTCGTTACCACAGTCGCCAAGTTCGGGGCTGAGTCTTTAACAAAGGAGATTTGGTCCTCCGACTCATCCAAGATAAGGCGGGCATGCACAAGTTATCTCCACCTTGGGTAAGGCTCGTTCATCATCAACCAGGTGCTGCACAACGGCGCGTGCCGACTGGAGGACCCGGCAACCGGCGCAGTCACTGAAAGGACTTGGAACATTGCTCAGCTGCGTCCCCTTTTTCACTTAACTTTGTACTTCCAGCAGTTCATTGTTTAATTATAAATAAACATTTGTTTCCCTCGAGCGGCACTCGGGAAGCACTTTGTTTCTTCACTCTTATGTTGGACTCTTTTTGTCTCTTTTCATGATTCAACTACGTTCCCTTTGGGCACTCCCCGGGGGCTACGTTTAAAAACCGAGTGGCTCAACTTCGCGCAACCCCCGGAAGCTACCTCAACCCACTGGGTGATTTATCACTCGGTACAAGTTATTTTGGATCTCCTAACTTTGTTTCTACACGAGCGTCTAAGTCAACGTGTACGGTACCTAAGGCTCACTCTTCGTCCCCACTATAGTCCCAACCCCGGCTGTCCGGTTGGCAAGAGCAAAGCTAAAGTCGGCCTGCACGCGAAAAGATCCGACTCGGCGGAAAAACAAATTCGGGCGAACCAAATAACTTGTGCAAAATAATTGAAAGCATTTCAATTCAAAATAAAACATAGTCTTTACAGCTTTTTTACTCGGCATACTGAGAGATATTACATGATAATTTTATTCTTCTGGAGTCGCTTCTATGCGCTCCTCCAGGTCGGTAAACTCGACGATCCGGCTGGCGGCGAGGCGGACTCGGGGAAGGAGCTCCAGAGGGTCGACCGGCTTTCCTTCTGCGTCGAGTGGGGCTCCAGTGGATATGCTGTCGACCTCCGCATCGGGATGCATGGTGTGCCAACACCATTGCCAGCGCCATGCCGGCTCCCGAGCGGGCCACCGACTCCTTCCACTTCTCTACCTCCGCCGAACCTTGCGACAGCTTGTCGGCGAGGGCGAAGATGCTGGAGCCCGGTTCTTTTTCGGGTCATAGCTTGGCGCAGAGGTTTTGGGCAGCCGATTTCATGCTCTGCACCAAATTCTTGACTTGGAGGAGTCGGTCCTCCACAGTCACGACGCAGCTGGCCATCTGTTCAGGTGTCCAGAAGGCGTCGAGAGCTGACCTCGCCGGGTTCGAAAGAGCGTGAAGTCGGAGCGCTGCACGCCTTGCCTCCTCCTCCAGCTCTGGGCAAGCATCTGAGTGCGGGTTATGGCAAGGAAGCAGGAAAATTCATAAAATTGACAAAGGACGCGGAGACTTACCGAGTAGAGTCTCGTCGGTCTATTTAAGATGCCCCACGAGTTCTCCCTCACGCTTCTCCCACTCAATGATGGAAGCCGAATGCCGCTTCCGCAAGTCGGTCAACTTCGTGAGGAGCTCGTCGACCTGCCCCTGCAGTTCGCGGTTCGCAGCCTGCGATTGCTCGTATTGCGCCACCAGCTGCTGATGCTCCATCTGCAGCAGGGCGGCGGTCTTCATATTTGCGTGAGCTTCCTACAGCTCGCTGTCAAACTCGGCCGCTTTGGCATCAAGCATCTCTCTTACTTTGACCATTGGGATTATGCCCTTCAGTTCTTCCCGAAGTCGGGCGTTTTCGGCTTCGACGTCTGCCGACTCAAGAAAGTCAAAACCAGCAAAACCTTAAGGCAAAGAAACCGAAGACTCGGATACTTACTCCTGACGGCGGCAAGTTTTTTCCTCGAGTTGCCGACTTTTGGTCCTTTCTTCAGCCAACGCCTTCTCAAGGGAGGCGTTCCTCTCCACGAGGGTTTGGCTATTTCTGCCGAGTCGGACCGCAGCCTGGACAAAAGTTTCAAGTCAACATGACCCAAGTTAATAAGTCTCCAACCGACTCAACCAGTCGGCTAGAGACTCGGGGGCTACACCTACTGGGTGCACTGATCGTGCTCCCAGTGTTAATAATTAAACAAAGTTCAGATGCGAGAACTTACCCCGACGGAAGATTCCAAAACCTCGGCCGAGTCAGCCAAGGTCTTGGCCGCGTCCACAAACTCCCTGAGCTTAGAGCTCAGGGCAGCGACTCGGTCGGTGGCCCTTTGCGCCGCAGCCAGGTCCTCCGTGCTGCAGCTCGGCAGTAGCAGCGCGGGCATGAGGCTGCTTGACGAGCCGGTGCCGCCTCTTTGGGCACGGGCGTGGGAGCCAGCACCAAGTTTCGCTCCACCACCGGTGAAGACTCGGTGAGTGGCGGGCCTTGGGCCCCGCCCACCGGTTCCGTGGAGTCGGCAACAGTTGTGGTCACCGGCTCCGTTGTCGCTGCGGTGGCAGGAGTTGGCGGGGGCTGCGGGTCATCAGCCGACACCACGACTGGCCCAGCGCCTGTCTCCGCCACGGGTGCGGCAGGCGGAGGCATGTTGGGAGCAGCCGCAGTCAGGGACTCGGCTGGCCCCGTTCCCTCGCCCGACTCCGGTGCCTCCTCGGACACGGTGGACAACAGCGCGCGGGGTGTAGTTGAAATCGGAGTCGGGGGAGCCGACCCCGACGGTTGTGTTGGAGTCGGGGCGCTGGGCTGGGGGTCTCCTTTGTCGAAGAACTTCCTCTGGATTCTGCAACACCAAAACACCAGATCGACTTCAGCGTCTTTTGCTTCAGCTGAAAAGTGAAAGAAAACAAAAGAAACATACCTGGTGGTCGTGGGGACCATTTTCCTTTTCGGTTTCCCCGGGGCGGACGGACCCCCGGAGGAACTGGCGGGAGTTGGCTGGGGCACAGTCGGCTTGGTAGCAGGAGCGGCGGCTTGCACCGCGGGGCTGGAGGATTCGGCCCGCGCTCGCTTAGAGGTCGACTCCGCCTGAGTCGACCCTGCCTGAGCTCGCGAGGCCCCGGAGCTGGAGGCGTCATCGGTGCACCTTCGCTTGATGGTTAGGGGGCCTCTTCGTCTGACTCGTCTCCCAAGTCGACCGGAACTCGCCCTTGTTCCGGGTCCCCACCCTCGGGGGCTTCTTCGTCAACCTCCACGTCGTCCAACACCTCCGGAGCCAGACTTTGCTCAGGAAGTGGCGGCATGGAGCTCAAGTTGAGAAGAGCCTGCAAACATCAAGAACTTGGTGTTAGAGAAAATGAAGAAACAACAATATAAAGGATCTGACTCGGAAGAGGAAACACTTACAGTCGGCGGGGGGTTGGCGGTAGAGTAGGGCACCACGTGTGGCGCCCTGGTGAGCCCGAATCGCTCCTTGGTCAAGTTCTTGAGGAGCTCCATAAAGTCACGATCCGAAAGCTCCTCAGACGAGACCCTGGTCGAGTCGGACGCACCCGAGTACTCCCACATCGGGTGCGTCCCTGGCCTGCAGCGGTTGGATCCGCCGACTCAGCCAAGTCACGATAAGGTCGACTCCACTCAGCCCCTTCTCCTGGAGTCGATGAATCCTCCTCGTGAACCATTCGATCTCCGGCATCTCCGCGCTGGAAGGCTTGGCACCCCAACGCTTCTGCCACACCGGTGGACCCACGACGTACTTCGGTAGACCCTCCTATGCAATCGGAGTGCGCTCATCCGGACAATAAAACCACCCGTCTTGCCACCTCTGCACGGTGTCGGGGAACTGCATCTTGAAGTACTTGGCGCCGGACTTCACCTGGATGCTGGCTCCACCGCAGACGGAAAGACACCCGCCCACCTTGATCGGCTGCGCCTTCACGACGAATGTCTTCTTCCACAGCCCCCAGTGAGGCCGGGTTCCCAAAAAACATTCGCACAGCGTGATGAAACACGCGATGTGTAGAATGTCATTGGGGCTGAGGTGGTGGAGTTGAAGGCCGTAGAAGTGGAGCAGACCGCGCACTTAGTCATGGGGCAGCAGCGACAATCCCCGCTCGACGAACGGGATCAGCAGCACTCGCTCATGATCGTGTGGAGCGGGACCCGGCTCCTGGAAAGGTGCACTCCATTTGCTGATCGAGCGCGGCGATAGCATTCCCACGGTGGAGAGGCTGACAAGAATGTCGTCGATCACCACCGGAAGGACCCAGTCGCCTTTCTTCCAATCATTGGGAAGCGCGGCAGCAGAGGAGGAGCCGGTGTCGATCTTCTTCCCTTTGGCAACGCGCGACATGGTCGAAAAGCAGTGGCGGAACGAGTGTTTTCTCAGGAAGGAAAGAGAGTGCATGGCGGAAAAGCTCTGGAGGCGAAGGGCTTTAGCGCGAGGAAGACGAAGGCAGATGAGAACCGCAGTCTCCCTACGCCCACTTTTATAAAGGGGGAGGCGAACCGTCGGCAATCATGCATCACATGTGGCAGCAAACCGCCACGGCAACCGTCGTCCCGCGCCTTTTTCGCCATGACTCGTCATCCTAGGTGTCCCGGCCGGCGAGCATTACGTCAGCAGCCATCCCGCGCGCACCGCACGCGTGATTCGAGGCGCATCATGACAAAACCGTCACTTCGGATGCCCCGCGAAGTCACAGCAGCGGCAGCGGATGTCTCGCGCACGCCTCGCGCAGACTCGAGGCAAAATCATCGCGCTGCAACGCCGCAGGTGCTCTGTCCAACCGACTGCAAGCATTAAATGCCGAAGCGACGTCGTGAGCAGTCGAGACAGCTCCATGTGACCACAAGCCGGCTTCGACCAGGTTCGGCTCGAACGAGTTGAATTGCACTCGGACGCCGAGTCGGCTTGAAGTCGGCTCGGCTCACCGAGTCACGTCACGAGCTGTGTCAACTTCATCAAATATTTCGAGGCATACCAACTGCACCACTCGAAAAGCAGATCAGATCTGCACAAAGGGGTATCGATGACCAACCCAGCAGGGTTTCGCAGGTCACTCGGCAACACCCCAGCTAAGGACGAACCCGGCATCCACAGCGGCACAAGATGGTCCCTGATTCAGAACCAGACGCCACAGCGGCACCAAATGGTTTATTGGTTCGGGACTCCATGCCAGAGTTTGAGGACTTGGTTTCGAAGTTGAAGGTTGAAGGCGTCCTCCCTGCGGGCACAAGTCAGTAACGATCCACTCGGACAAGCCCAGATGCTATTTCGGGTTCACTCAAAATTCATGATACGCCTCCCGAAAGGCCACTAGCCGACTTCCCCACCAGGAAAGCGTGGGTATCACCGAATTCCCCACACTTAGCACAAACTTAACCTTTTTTAGGTATCACGGGAGTCCATCAAGGTCTCTCCACCAGCGCTTGAGCATATGCGGCTTGCTCACCAGTCGGCATCCGTGTCGAGACCTCGAAGCACTCGGGGGCTACTGACGGGAGGAACCCATCCGTGTAGGCCCAGCACAGCGAGTCGGCCCAACAGGCTCAGGGAGTTTCCACGGAGGCCCACTCGGATGAAGGCCCAAGCGAGGCCCACACAGAGGCAACGTCCGAGTGTCATCAAGGAAGGTGTTACAACCTCATCAAGGCAGGCGTTTCGCTAGCATGAAGGAGATCTGACAGCAGGGGACAGCCGTTTTTATACAGTTCGGGCCTCCCTCAGGATAATAACCCTACGTCCTGTTGCTATATATTGCTCGGGAACACGCTTTACAATGGGGGTGTATGTTAGTGGCTATCCTAGGCCTAATCGTAGACTAATCTTAGCTAATCCTCCGGGCTCGACTCCTTCGAGACTGCGGGTCTTCTAGAGCTTCGCCTCCTGGGATCTTGAGCTGCGACTAGTTGAATCTATTGGATCTGACTTGATCTAGATTGACTTCTTGTGACCTTCCCTCCCCTATGGGATTGCTGATCCTTATATAGGGGGTACCCAGGGTCGTACTGGACGTGGACTTATGCCCGAGTAGGACTCTGGCTTCCTTAAACGTCGGGATTGACTTTCCTAGTTTAAGGGGAGTCTTCCTTCCTTAGAGGGGTTACCTTATCGTCCGAGGATCCTTATTAGATACGTGGTACCTTCCTAAAGCCTCGGGGAACTGTAACACGGATACCCCTAATACACGGGATACCGTACTGCTCATCATCAAGCCCCCCATCAATACGTGAAGTGAGGTCATGATGGTTCTGTTGGAAATCTGCCCTTGTCGGGAAGCAACTCCGAGCAGGCAACTTTGAGTACTTTTGCTGACTACGTTCCCGAGTAGGTAATATCTCAACCGGGTAGTCGTGATATCCTTGGTCGGGATAAACCTCCGAGTAGTCCAAGGCATTTTTCTGGGCTGGCTTGCCCATGAAGCATCTTTTGATTTAATCTGATCCATTGATCACGGACACGCATTCGCCTGGAAGATTTCTAGGAAACCGATCCGTCATGGCGGAATTTTCGCGTGGTGATGAAGAATCTTTCATTTTTCTGTGCCACTATACCGCTGACATTAGCGAAACCGCAGCGCGCTTGTCAATTGCGATGAACAGGAACTTGTAGCCCCCGGGCGAGACCGGGAAGGGCCTCAGAATACCCAAGCCCCGTGTCATGAAGGGCCACGACAAGGGAATCGTCTGCAATGCTTGAGCGGGCTGGTGAATGCGTCTACCGTGAAATTGACACTGACGGCATCGCTTCGCTAACTCGCTCGCGTCTTGTAGGGCTGTCGGCCAATAGAATCCTTGTCTAAAGGCCTTTCCGACCAGGGTTCAGAAAGATGCATGTGCCCCGCACACCCCTCCATGGATCTCTTCGAGTAATCTTATACCCTGCGTCTGAGGGATACACCGCATGAGCACTCCATGAGCCCCTCGTCGGTAGAGAGCCCCATCGACCAGGGAATACATCCTGGCGCGCCGGGCAGTTTGCTCGGAAAGTGTATCGTCCTCAGGTGTAGTTCGATCGAGAAGGTACATGCAGATGGTTTCTATCCATGAATCCTCAAGACCGAGGGGAGCAACGAGCCGACCCGCTACTCTCCTTGGAGCGTCAATACCTGGTGACGTCCTTGAATGGTGCTCTGTTCTGAGGGCGGCCATTCCTTCGTCCACCGGTTCGTTAGAAGCAATGGACGGCGTCGAAATCCTTTTTGCAAAGGTCCCGGGTGGACATAGAGATCGTGAGGATGCCAGGCGGGCAAGACTATCGGCTCGGCAGTTATCCTTTCTTAGGATGTACCGTACTTTGAGCCCGATTAATTTCTTCTCCGGCTTCCTCACCTCTGCTCGGTAACTGCCATGTTCTGGTCTAAGGTCTGACATTCCTTGGACACTTGTCTCGCTGCCAGCTGTGAGTCCCTACTCACGAGTAGGCGGCGGATACCAAGTGCGGAAACGACTCAGAGACCGGCAAGCAAACCCTCATGCTCGGCCACGTTATTCGTGGCCGGGAAGTCAATCCGCAGTGCATACTGCAGGCATTCTTCGGCTGGGGAAGTTAGTTCCAGCATGGGGCTAGTCGGCTGTGGAGTTCATTGAGCCCCTAGCTCAGGACGCCTGTTGTCCGACTTGGGCGAAGGTCTAGCCCTGGTCGCGGCGCTTCTAGATATAACCAACAACTGAAAACGTTAGTCGTAATTTGCTTTTACTAAAACTAACCTTTTGCCTTTTTGCTCGCTTTGTCCGGGACCTAGAGGAGCGATTGGTCCAGTCGGAGGGGGAACCGATTTCGAGGCGAAGAGGTCTCGAATGGCTGAATGCAAATAGCCTGCTAAACTGACTTAACACTTTTGGATTAGTAACTGTGCTTAATCTGTGTGTTTTGTTTTCTGAAAGTTTGATCATTTTTGAAAATGACTGCATCGTGAATGTTGTCAGATGCAAAGATTCTCGAGGATTTAGCCGAACTTCACGTACACCTTCCTTGACTTAGGCTTACGAGTTACACCGTATGCTGCTGATTGCGATCGACCAGGCCTTAGGTTTAGTCAGATGGAGGTCTCAGAGGCTCCTCGTCATCAGTAAACACGATAAGGGGTCTTTGTACAGTCTGTCATAGCCATAGCAGCAACCTGTGTTCCCTTGTCGAAGGGGTATTGGACGCTAGTTAGTGAACCTCTCGTAACCCTTGCTCTGATGACATTGCACTCTATCCGGGACGCCTTCTGTTCAAAGTAGTCGGGGTGGCCGGTAGGCGTACGATTTTGTTGGCCTAGTCATACTCGTACCTTCTCTTCTTCCCTTGCTCAGAGTCGGGGAACTTTGTTGCGGGAACCGGGGAGTTTGGTCGGCCAGGCCTTAGGTCTAGTCAGGTGGGGGGCTCAGTGGCTTCCCCTGTCACCTGTAGACACATTAAGGGGCTTTCCTCTCATCCCAGACAGTCGCAGCGCAGAACCCTTTTCCCTTTGCTTAGGTTGGGTTGTCGGTACGTGCATGTGTACGCCAGTTTTTCGCTTGATGCCACATACTTATCCAGCCCCCGACTGTCTTATTCGAGAAGTTTCTCGGATAGGCAGTCTGAAAAATAAATATCGAACTAGGAACTTGATATTTTTTAAAAAACTGTGAACTGACTGAAGCATCATTTATACGTTACTATAAGAAAAAACTGCTAGGAAAAACTAGAAGTAAAAACATCACCTCCTCCTCTCGAGTCGTCGTTGGTTGCACCAGAAACTCTCGTGCTCTTGTCGTGACCCGCTGAAAAAGCTTGTCGAGTGCGCGTGCTAGGCGACGGCGCCCGGAGCATCTTATCATCGTTTTGTTCATAGCTTGACGACTCGAGGTCGGAGCTGGCGCAACCTGAGACGGACTGGCGGTCGGAGGGGTGATGACTGTGTGATCTTACCGAAGGTGCTTGCACGAGGAACTCTCTAAGGGGACTCGAATATCTCTTTATTGCTAACTCGAGCGACCTGGATCGGGCGTCTTCTCATGTGGAGCCGTTGTCCTGCTGAGGAGAAAACCCTTTTTTGCCCCGGTTCCGAACTAGTCCTAGAACCTGCTCTCCGACTTGGAGGGGTATTTTCCGAAGTCGTCGCTCGTAGTTGCCGTGGAGGTCTTGCTGAACGATCTCGTCGGGCTTCGGTGTTGTGAGCCCCCGGCAGGTTCTGATCTTCGAGGTCTTCTCGACCATCGTCGATGCGAGTACCATTCGAGGTCCTTGGCTGGACGATGTGTACTCGTATTCCATCACGTTATCCTCGTCGGACGTGACGTGGGTAAGATCTTGATCGTTCTCACGATCAGAGTTTGCAGGAGAATCCCAACCATGGGGCTGGTCGTTCCTGCCGGGAAGTCGTCGTCCAAGACCAACTTCCCGCTGAAGGCCCTGGCGCACTCGGTTCTGAAGTGATCTGCTTCGCATCCGAGTCCTCTCCAGGGGCGTATTCTCCGAAGTCAACCCGATCCGTCACGGGGTACGGGTCCATAGGGCCAAAGTTGTCGTAGAAACCCTGGTCCGAGTACCCAGTACGGGGCGAGATGGCGATCGGTTTTCCTGCCGTGCTCGCTACTTCCTCCTCGGTTGAGGCCGAGGAAGGTTGCGCGAACGGCACTGGGATCTGATCGCGCCTAGTTGCGCGTCCTGCCGACTTTGAATCTTCCTGGACGGCTTGGTCCGGAGAGGTCCCCACGGTCGGCGCCATCTGTCGACGATCGGTAAACCGGCGATCTTACGGTACTCGCGAGATGATGATTACTGGGGGGTAGGGACCTCTAGGGCCCAAGCGCCAAGGAGATCTGACAGCAGGGGACAGCCGTTTTTATACAGGTTCGGGCCTCCCTCAGGATAATAACCCTACGTCCTGTTGCTATATATTGCTCGGGAACACGCTTTACAATGGGGGTGTATGTTAGTGGCTATCCTAGGCCTAATCGTAGACTAATCTTAGCTAATCCTCCGGGCTCGACTCCTTCGAGACTGCGGGTCTTCTAGAGCTTCGCCTCCTGGGATCTTGAGCTGCGACTAGTTGAATCTATTGGATCTGACTTGATCTAGATTGACTTCTTGTGACCTTCCCTCCCCTATGGGATTGCTGATCCTTATATAGGGGGTACCCAGGGTCGTACTGGACGTGGACTTATGCCCGAGTAGGACTCTGGCTTCCTTAAACGTCGGGATTGACTTTCCTAGTTTAAGGGGAGTCTTCCTTCCTTAGAGGGGGTTACCTTATCGTCCGAGGATCCTTATTAGATACGTGGTACCTTCCTAAAGCCTCGGGGAACTGTAACACGGATACCCCTAATACACGGGATACCGTACTGCTCATCATCATCAGGGTTTTATATACACTTCTTTTGTTCTTTAAAAACACGGGGTACATATATATGTGTTTTTTGAAAAGTCCAGAAGACTGAAGCTTTACCATGCTAGAGAGTCTTGGAAAGGATCGTAGGTTAAAAAGGATTTTTCAAAGAAAAATGTTTGAATTCAAAAGGTATTTGAATTTTTCTCTGTACAGCAAGATATATTTGAAATTTTGAAAATCTGTTTAAACCAAAAGCTGCTAAATATCTTTAGGGTCAAACTTTATTTTGGGTGTTTTTCAAGAACCAGATTATTTTCAGGTGAACCGGTTGAACCAGTGGCGCCCGGCTGGAAATGGTTAAAACTGGACAAACCGTGTAAATGCGCTTCCCGTCAGCGTGATTACGCTTTCAATACGCTGGTGATGGAACCGAAATGGTGCGCATTTAATTTACCGGACGCGGGAACTCGGCTTTGGGTAGGTTAAATGCGTATTGATGAAGGAGGGGCGGCACTCGGTCGGGCGTTGGTCACCTACTTGTCCTTGGGCCTCACCCGAGGAGGTGGCCCACACGTCAGTGTCTCTGAGCTGCTCACGGTCCCCAGTTTTATTACTTGTGGTCTACCTGTCTGGATGAGGGCTCAGTCCGGGACAGCTCGACGCCGGTGTGTGGATGCTTCTCCGGCGAGGTTCAGGAGCGTTTGGACCTAGCGGTTTTGGGCCGAACCAGAGAGAAGAGCTGGTCTAGGAAGTCGCAGGGGATGCTTGGGTAGGATTGGCTTGGCCGAGAGAGCTCAGTGCTCCTCCAATTCTACCACGGAGGAGCTACACAACTTTGGGGAGAATGGAGGGGGGTAGGAGGGAGCTAAGGAAGAGTAGCACTGGCTGACCGATTGGGGAATGATAAAGAAGTGAAGTGTGGAGGGGGAAAGGTGAAGCTTGGCTGCTCTTTATATAGGGAAACAGATAGGGGAGGGGCGGAGGGTAGACCACGGTGTTAGCAGGTGCTCACCGGTGGAGGTGGGGACGTGCCTGGCAGTGGCGACTAGGGCCGAGCGGCGGTGATGAGGCTGTGGCCTTCTCAGCTGCAGCACTTGGGAAGCTCGTGGCGAGCGAGCGTGGTAGTCTGGCTGGAGGCAGTGGCCGGGATTTGCGGCAAGGTGGCACGGGATGGTGGCTGCTGGGCTAAGCGGGGTGTTGGCGCTGGTTCCCTGATGTGGAGGGAAGTCTGGGCGGTGGTAGCGGCCGGATTGGTGGCGATGAGGCGGCGGAAATGCCTCTGACCGCGACGGCGCTCGGGAGGTACTTGGTATGGGAGCGATCGAGGAGCTACAGCTTGGGGCCTTGGTGACCTTTGGTTGCACGAGGAGTAGTGGGAAGAAGAGAAAAGGCAAGTGGAGAAGTAGAGAGCTGGAGAGGAGCAGTGGAGCTTGGGCATGTGGTCACTGGGATTTGGGGCCGCGCTACTGCTGTTGGCGTTGGAGATTAGTAGGGAAGTTTTCACCGATGGTGGTAGGGAGATGAGGTGGCGCGGTGGTGCAGTGCTGCACAGGGAAGTTAGGCCGGTGCATGAGAGGATTAGGCGCCGGCTTTCCATTGAGAGCATGTGGCACTGCTTGGCCTCGGGAGCAATGCTCGGTGGGGAAAAGAAAGAAGAATGGAGAAGAGGAAGAAGGGGATTTGGGAAGAAAGGAGTGTGGGAGAAATGGGTTGGAAAGGTGAAAATGACGTGTGGGTCTTGGGCCCACGTGGAAGTGATGTACTGGGTGTTCGGTTGGTACATCATGTGTGAATTTAGCAATGACGGAAATGCTCACAGGGGCAGGAAGGAGAGTGGCATATGGCCAGTACAGGCATGGCAGCAGAGCAAATAATTGCGCTGTATAGATGAGTTAGGCACCGATTCCAGCTAGCAGCTCTACGTGTTCATGAAGAACAGCACTGGCAGTGTTCACAAGGGAAGTTATGCATCGCTCGGTGCATGAATTTGTAAGAGAAGCAGCGAGCAAGGAGCGAAGGAATAAAGATGAGACAGTGCACTGGTGTAGAGATACGCTGTTGAAATGAATGAGGTGTCTTAGGAGCACAGGGAAAAATGGGCACTGAATTCTATTTAGAAGGGGTGGCTTGGCGGAGCAGTGAAGGAATTGTCCTGAGTAGAAGAGGAGAAGACAAGGGGTTGAGCTGTAGGAATGGGGAGGATGGGTGCTCGGTTGGACATTAATTTAGCTCAAAGAGGCAAGGGAAGGAAATGCACTGGCACATGGCTGTGTATGAAAGGTGGCATATTGTAGAGGAGGAGGTAGTCGGTACTGCATGAGCTGTTGGGATTTCTCTTTATCTGAATTGGCTATGGCTGTAGTTGACGGAGCCTGCCCCAAAAGAATTTCATGGAGGGGTTTAAGCTTTTCATGCATGCTCCTGCACGGGTAGTGTGTATATATCCCCCTAGTAAAATGGAGAGGTGGGCACTAGAATTATATGGCAGGTCGGATGGATTGATGCCGTAAACATGTGTAGCAGCGGTATACACGTATTTGACTTGCCGATCGTAATCACGTGAAGAGGATTGGTACTGAGGACCTACTATCACAACTAATGTGGGGTAAATTCCCGATATGGAGATGAGTAAAAGAGCGATGGTGGAATCCCCTTGCATCGAGGAATAATCACAGTCAGACACATGGACGTACCGGGACGGAGGTATAGATACAGGATGGCCACAGGTATATACGTATATACACGGGCAGACATACGATAGCTAGGTGTTGGAGGTTACACCTGCTCAGAAGAAGTGAACTAGGATTCAACATGTATGTGCCCACATACACACAGGAGTTCAAGCGTATATATGGTAGCGACGGGGTTAGGATAATGATAGGAAGTCATGGTAGTTAGAACTTGGGAAAATATTGCCGGTATGCTTGTATATATGCATAGGATTGTGGCAGAGCCCATGATGCGTTAGGGTTTTGCTCCGTGGTGCAGAAAGAAGGGGTTTAGATTTTGCGTATATGCGTATATGTAAAAGCAGCATATGTGTGCACATACTTATGATAGGTCATGTAGAAGTATGTGACAAAAGATCACGTCATTCGGAATAGGTTCATGACGTATATATATGCTTAAATTTTGCAGGAGAACCGTGGGGTATTTAGCTGCAGATGCCTGTCCAGGAAATGCTGGCAAGGCAGAAAGGGCGAGGTGTAGAAAATGGTGCATGGTGGGTATGCGGAAGCAAGTGGCCACGTATGGAGCCAAGATATTGAACAGGGTTGCCCGTGTTGTCGGGCGTAGTTCAGAGAATTAGGGTTTTGACGAAACGGAGATCGAGAAAAATAAGAGTAAGGGTTTTCGTGTTTTGGTATATAGTTACATCATGACTTGAACTAAAGTTTTAGTTAGGTGTATTTAACTGTCATTGATAGCGAAAAAGTTTTTGAAAGTCCTAATTTTTGGGTTTTGAAAAATCGGGGTGTGACATAGGGCAAGTCCAAGCAATGGCGCTACTGATCAACAACGGCTTTAGTTCAGCCGGGTGCTAGGGCAACCTACCTCAATTGCTGGACCGGGGATGACGCGGCGGCGGCTCGGGTGTCGGAGGCAGCGGCGACTCGGGCGTCGGAGGCGGTGGCG